>PRKT01001047.1:68332-87178 GCA_003671525.1 Saccostrea glomerata | reverse complement strand
CTGTGACCTAATTTTGAATATCTCAGGTACTTATTGGCTTAGAATCATCAAATTTTGTCAATTTAGGCATTATGGGTTTTTTAATAATGTCGACCAAAAAGTAGGTCACCGTGACCTACTTTTGACATTTGATGGCTATATTTAATTATTTCCGGTACTAATTGGCTTAGAATCGTCAAACTTTGTCAGATGATGCATCTTGGGTTTTCAGAGAATGTTGACCAAAAAGTAGGTCATGGTGACCTACTTTTGAATATCTCAGGTACTTATTTAATTAGAATCATCAGTCTTTGTCAATTAATGTATCTTGAGTCCTCAGAAAATTTTAATCAAAAGGTAGGTCACTGTGACTTACTTATGGTATTTTATAATTATATTATGATATCTTCAGTCTTAACTGGCTAAATATTATCAAACTTTGTAAGTTGATGCATTTTGGGTCTTATGATTCTAAAAGAGTTGGAGGCTTCCAATAGAAGTGATAGATTGTACAATTTATCAGAAGAGTGATTGAAGGCCCTTGGGCCTCTTGTTATATATTAATTTGCAACAAATTGGAGTGTCATGTCTCACTTAAAGTCTACAGAATACTTTATTTTTTTATGTTTTATTAGATTGTAGCATGTTTAATCATGCAATCATAAAATATGCAATAAACAAAGCTGCAGATGAATATTTGTTAAGCTCTAACTCAGCCAGTTTAGAATTATATGATGTATTATTTATTTGTTATAACCAATGCCTGCACTGTAAGTCTCTTAGAGATGTGTGTAAGCGAATTATACATCAAACATGATAAGGGATTGGAAAGATCATTTAAATCTGTGTCAATCTGGTTATTAAGGTTACCTGATTTTCTTGCACTCTAACCAATTTATGATTATTGAACAATATTTGATGGGCGATCATGCTGAGGTGGGGAATTTTATTGTTCCTAAAGAAGTCCAGCAATTCAACCTATTTACAAATTTCAAGGTCTGGATTTGATAAAATCGGACACATTTTTCACTGCTTTGCTGGTTTAATATGATCATTTATTTTCATAACATGCTTTCAACCATTGACATTTGGCAACAGGAGAATAACCTTTTTCCTTTTAGCTGATCATGTAAATGATGGAAGGGTAGAAAATTAGCACATTTATGGGAAGGGATTAATTTTTTTCAATTTGACTACTTGACCTAAAGAGACCATACATAGAATTAGCTTTCAGGTGCCAGAAAGTTCATAAATGTTGAGCTCAGACAAATGTTGGCATCTTTTTTATTTACATAGCTGTAAGAAAGTATATGTAAACACATCATTATCTACACAGTTAATCTGTCTTTTCCTGGTTAATGAGATAAAAGATCTCCGTAGCTGTGATATATTTGTTTGAGTTGCAAAGTGAATGCAAGCTAGAGTTTAAAATGAAAAATAAATATGCTACCATCTTCCATAAAGTGCAAATTAAAGCAAGAGTTTACAGTAATAATTAGTGCTAAAAGTGTCACTGATGCTTGTTAGGGCCTGCAAGAATTTGTGGGTGCCCTATAGTAATCACTCTGTCTGTCCATCTGTCATTCTTCCATCAACAAATTTTCTGTTTTTTCCGAATAACTTTTTTTCTAGTTGACCAATTAAGTTCAAATTTTGTTTGTTGATTGAATAGGTAGTAAGACATATTTTGATGTTAAGTTTGTTTCTCTATGTCCTCTGGTTTGGAGCTTGGGTGGTGGGGTAGATTCCTTAATTTATACAAGAATGAATTGGCAAAGAGAGATAACTGCTGAAAATGTTCCCATTGTAAACTGTGAAAGCAGCAAGAGTCCCTTGGGATTAATTAGCTTTCCTTCTAAAGAAAATCCAAAGCATTATCTTTATCTGTCACATTGAGATTAATTACCACCTTTGTCAATTTGGAATGCTGTGAACACTCTGAAATGTGGATTTAAATATACATGTAAATGTTTATACTTTTTATTTGTTAATTAAACACGTACCTATACACAATGAGTCATGATTTCATTGAATTCTTAAAACAAGAACTATAGATTTAAAAGATATATATATATATATATTTTTTTTTATTTTTACTAATTTCTTTTTTCTTTTTTTTTTATTAGCTCACCTGAGCCGAAGGCTCAAGTGAGCTTTTCTGATTACATTTTGTCTGGCCTCCGTCTGTCTGTCTAGCTGTCCGTCTAGCTGTCCGTCTGACTGTAAGCATTTCACATTTTCGACTTCTTCTCAAGAACCACTGGGCCAATTCCAACCAAACTTGCCACAAAGCATCCTTGGGTGAAGGGGATTCAAGTTTGATCAAATGAAGGGCCACACCCTCATTCAAGGGGAGATACTTGAGAATTAATGAAAATTTGGTGGCATTTTTAAAAAATCTTCTTCTCAAGAACCACTGACCCCTACGAAATGATCAAGAATAATTCTTGAACTTTTAAGAAAAGTTCATGAATTATATTCTTGAATCAGCTCATGAATTGTTCATGAAGATACCATGAAGTTTAAAATTGGACACTCATGATTTCATGGATTTTATGCATGAAAACCAAGTTCAAGAATATTCAAGAATTATTTGCTGTTCATGAACAAACTTGGATTTTTATAAATGCCTGCAAAATGATCAAGAATAATTCTTGAACTTTCAAGAAAAGTTCATGAATTATATTTTTGAACTTTCAAGAAAAGTTCATGAATGATATTAATAGGTTCAATGCATTTTCATGAACTATTCATGAATAATGTAAAAGTTATTAAGGAATGTTCATGAACTATTCATGAATGTTCTTGCTTTTTGTAAACAAAAATCTAGTCTGAAAATAAAATTAATGCTTTGAAATCTGCTCTTAGGTATTAATCAACCATTTTATGATAAAATTTGCAAAATTTTGAAATATGTGGCCCCAAGGTCAGGGGTTCCTTTGGGATGATGTGCACAACTAGTTATAAAGCAGAAGTGCATTTTCTCTATGTTGCTCTGATCTACCTTTTGGTATTAAGTAAATAGAGTAAGCATGCTAAGTCTATAATTATGATAAGCAATGGTGCCTCTTTCAATATTGTGAAACGCATTTCATGGCCTCTGGTTTAAAACAGGAACCAAATTTAATAATTTGAAAGTTGTTGCACAATACTCAGGTGACCTATAAGGCCCGTGGGCCTCTTGTTTTCTTCTCATTTTTGTTTTCATCTCTATTTTTTCTCGGTTATTTTTCCTATTATACTTGTCATTCAACAAGGGCAAATGTTTATTTATAGTTGAAAGTTAAATTAAGGAAACGGATTAATATTAGTTGGTACAACTTGTTTCCGAATCCTGTTTGTATTATCTACTGTGTATATATGATGTCTAATTTGAATGAAATAAAGTTTAAACTAAAATGAAAAACTGTAAAAGAAAATATTTTAATAGCATCTTGAAAGATTTCACAGAATTTTTGTTTTCCAATCATGGTAACAAAATCGTTGTTCAAGTAAACAACTCTGTTAAGTGATAATGATAATAGATAAATTATGTACTATGTAGTTCATTCCTAGTAGAATTATGAAAAATTTCAATTCAAACACGACTCTTTGCAGAATCCTTAACCTTACTTGGTCAAGAGGAGAGTGGGTTCCTTATTCAGCTTATTTCAAATTGTATGCCTAAAATGGAATGATTTTTAATCCAAGTCTCACTGTCTGGCAGAAAAGTGTGTTCACCAATATTAGGGCATCAGCTAAAAGGGCTTTTAAGGATTTTGAGCAGAGGTGGTCAAATAAAAAAATCTTATTGGCTTTCCCTGTGGAATTTTCAGAATTTCATAAGTTGGATCCTTTGATCGATTAAGATTCATATTTTCATTCCTTTCTTTTATTTTTCTTCAAGAGCATGGATTTTTTTTTTTTTTTTTTTTTTTTTTAGCCAGAGTTTTTAGCTCACCTGAGCCGAAGGCTCAAGTGAGCTTTTCTGATCACATTTTGTCCGTCGTCCGTCCGTCCGTCCGTCTGTCTGTCTGTCTGTCCGTCCGTCTGTAAACTTTTCACATTTTCGACTTCATCTCAAGAACCACTGGGCCATTTTTGACCAAACTTGGTACAAAGCATCTTTGGGTGAAGGGGAATTTAAATTGTTAAAATGAAGGACCAAGTCCCCTCACAAGGGGAGACAACCAAGAAAAGACAAAAATAGGGTGGGGTCATTAAAAAATCTTGTTCTCAAGAACCACTGGGCCAGAAAAGCTGAAACTTATGTGGAGGCACCCTTGGACATTGTAGATTCTAATTTGTTCAAATCATGACCCCCGGGGGTTGGGCGGGGCCACAATGGTGAATCAAAGTTTTACATAGAAATATATCGGAAAAATCTTTAAAAATCTTCTTCTCAAGAACCACTGGGCCAGAAAAGCTGAAACTGATGTGGAAGCACCCTGGAGTAGTTTAGATTCTAAATTGTTCAAATTATGACCCCCAGGGGTAGGGTGGGGCCACAATGGGGCATCAATGTTTTACATAGAAATATATAGGAAAAATCTTTGAACATCTTCTTCTCAAGAACCACTGGGCCAGAAAAGCCGAAACTCATGTGGATGCATTGTGGGGTAGTGTAGATTCTAAATTGTTCAAATCATGACCCCCGGGGGTTGGGCGGGGCCACAATGGTGAATCAAAGTTTTACATAGAAATATATAGGAAAAATCTTTGAAAATCTTCCTCTCAAGAACCACTGGGCCAATAAGGCTGAAACTCATGTGGAAGCACCCTTGGGTTAGTATAAATTCTAAATTGTTCAAATCATGACCCCCGGGGGTAGGGTGGGGCCACAATGGGGCATCAATGTTTTACATAGAAATATATAGGAAAAATCTTTGAAAATTTTCTTTTCAAGAACAACTGGGCCAGAAAAGCTGAAACTGATGTGGAAGCACCCTGGGGTAGTAAATCATGACCCCAGGGGGTAGGGCAGGGCCACAATATGTATTACAAGGGGGAAATCTGGTAAAGAACAATATGACAAATGATTCTCAGGTGAGCGATGTGGCCCATGGGCCTCTTGTTTAATCTTCTGATCTCAACTCATCAACATTATCTGTGAACTGCTTCTCTTTTCCCTACAAGAACAAAGATTTTCTGAAAATGCTCATAAATGTGAAAACTTAAGACTTAATTGTTTTTTTTTCATATTTGTTTCATTTAATTCTGCATCATAGGCACTGCCATATTTTAAAGCATTCCGAGCGGGAGTTTAGCCTGTTTCCCTTGCCCCCCATGTTCAAGATGTTAAGGCCCTTTCACAATTGGCGCACGAGCACTTTACAACACTTTGCGATGGGAAAATTTTAGCTTCGCAAGAGCTATTGCATACGTTGCACGATGTCTCGCATTCATTGCATGTGTTTTAGAGGTCGCATCCAGTCTCCTCAAAATAGTCAACATGCACACTATTCAGACGCGACCAGTTGCGATCCAAATTATCGCAATTCAACGCACGAATATTAGTACGAACGTCTTACAACGTTTTATGTACTAGTAAGAGTGATGCACAATTTTTAAAGATCGTAATATGAATCGCAGCTGTCTTTGCGTGTGGTTTGCGACCATGAGAGAGTTGCTCAACATGTCTCATGTAATCTTGCAACGTTTTACTATCATTGCTTGATTTATCACCTTCAAATGCAATGCTTTGCAACAGGAATATATTATATCGTGTATAATTATAAGAATCTTCACTATGTCGACTGAAGAGCTTCGGAAACAGGTGGTATATATACCCGGCCCTCGGACTCGCACGAACATTCGTACTAATTGGAATGCATGAGCGCACAAGCAGTCGTATTGTCGCACGTTCAATCGCCCGATTACCTGATCAGTCGTGAAATCCTATCGCATTATCTAACAACACTCGCTTTCATTCTACAACAGTCGCATATAGACGCAAGATATATCGCAGGATTTAATGCACAACAGTCGCTTTAGATCGTGCGAATTTCGTACGAACACTTTTTTCATATGCGATTATTTTGGCAACAGTTTACGATCATAAACAAAATATTCGGTCGCACGAATATTTTGTGGCTTCTGCTCGTGCGCCAATTGTGAAAGGGCCTTTATAGGTGAACAGGATGAATGTTTCAATCTTTAATTATTAAATGTAACGTAATTTGGTTGGATCCTTACTCATAACAAAGTTTGACAAAATTTTCATTAAAATTAGGACATAACTGAACTCTTACAAATAGACAGTAATCTCACAGATTCAGCGATTGCCTCCATTTTTTTGTAACTCACCGCTAATATCTGCAGTTATGAAGTAAATTGATCCTCTGGATATTCCTTCTTCGTATTCTGTTATTTTCTTCAAAGGTTGACAAAGAGTGACTACGCTAATAATCCTCCCACTCTACTGATTCACTTTCCAACGTCTCGCGCGTTTCAAATTTTGCGCCTTTTAAAAAGTGTCATGCAGAGCTAATTAAGAAATAGTTTCGAATTGCCAAGATTTTTGTTAAAAAAATTAACAAACACTATCTGAATGATTTTTCTCTGAAATTAATTTTTTTGAATTAATATAAGTAATATCATTTATTGAATTGGATTTTTTTTTACATTATACCTGTAGAGCGATAGTTTCGTATTCAAGTATGGCCGTCTCCATATCAGAGGACAACAAATATCTTTTGGAACCACTCACCCTCAAACTGAGTACCCTGAGCTATGAAAGTGTATAGGAGAATAGACTACAAAATACGAATATGGTTCTCATGATGTCATAGCTTCTAGTTCACAACCATGCAGCCTGTGCTGTATCATTTACACACGATGGACAGAAAAATATGACTTTATAACTGCATCAAAATATAAAGCTTTTTCAACCCAAGAATGGTACAGTACAGTACGGACAAGAGATATGATTTTTTAGTTGTCAATAAATTTGATACGTTTTTACGAAGATTATGAAATTTTCATAGACTGTAAGTCTGTTTCATTTTCTTACAACTTGTTAAAAGTTTGACAAATAGAGAAAATTCGGTCGAACAAAGTTGTGTCGTGAAAAATGAGATAATTTAAAGCACAATATTAATATAGCTGGCCAATTTAAATGATGAAGAAACATTAGTAATTCAATATGAGAAAAAAAATGCTGTCAATATTGATGCAGTGTTCTTTAAATACGATCATACCCGGTAATCTAATTATAATCTCCCTTCTAGACAGTTCATAACAGAGTTTTTTATCCTGAAGTATCTAAGTTTTCAATTACATACAGTAGAAAATTTAACCTCTTATGTTCCCCTATACTCAGCTCTGATCCCATACTTTCAAATTCAAAACAATAGCATGTTATTAATTATATCAGGGGCTTGTTCAACAATTGCATCTGCATGCAAAAGTTGTATTATGGGAGTAATGAGTGTTTTCTGGCAATCTTTTTGTGACAATTATTTTTACATTTTTAGTCTTCATGAAAATTCATGAACATTCATTACCTTGAACTATTAAGTTTTTTTCTTTAAACTGAAAATTGCCAATATTCATATTTGTTCATCATTTGTTCATGAACTATGAATTATGAATGTTAATTTTCATGAATTTTATTCATGAACTACTTTTATGAACCTGTTAAGAATCCTTTAAGAACCATTCATGAACAATATTATGAACAACTCATAAAGGTTCTTAAAATCATGAATATCATTTCGCAGGGGCAGCCAGGAAAGATGAAACTTATGGGGAAACATCCTCAGGTAGTGTAGATTCAAGTTTGATCAAATCATGAATCCCGGGGGGTAGGGCGGGGCCACAATGGCCAACAAAAGTTACATAGAAATTTATTGGAAAATTCTTTAAAAATCTCCTTCTCAAGAATAGTACAAACTATTTCAAAAAAGGATATGTGCTGAAATATACTGATTAATCGATTGTCTAAAATCAACAGCCTTTCCGACCGATCATCGATTATAAATCGATCATAGTGACAACACTACATGTACCACAGGAGGGGATGAATCTAATGAATGTATGTACAGGGTGTTTCAGAAAAAATGCAACCATTTACTTTCCTCGCTTTATTGATATGCAAACAGGCCGGAACACTTAATTGATAGTTTTATATAAAATTAGGCTAAAAAGGCTAGAGTTATTAGTCCTTACAGAAATAAGCGACTTATAAGTGCATGATTCATTCTTTTACTTATAATACAGTTGTTTATTCTGGATTGGCAACTGAAATGATACTTTTAGTATCATTTTCAGAAACTACACAATACCTGCTTTCAGAATATATAAACATTGGTATATACAAAAATTACAAGAAATACCTAAAAAAAAAATGCATTGAAATCTTAACATCAATTTCTCCAGAAATGCTAAAATGTTTTGCTATGGGCCGGGTTAATATTAAATCTAAAATAATAAAATTGAAATAAAATTGAAATAAATTCCACATACTAAAGAAATTTAAGCAAGAATACTTGGTATTAAAATGCTGTACTAGAGCAGCTAGGAGAATCAAGTACTATGTAATTAACAACAACTAAAGAAATAGCCGATACAAGCTTTAATTTGCGCTCATCAGCACTTAAATTTAAAAAAAAAATAATTAATTTTTTTGACGATAAAATTCATCATTTCATATTATACTTATGAGACTCACTGTGAAACTATAAACTGTAAACTCTCTATGGGGTCTCTTCTACAGGTTTCTGAACTTTTTATGTCAATTCGAGGTGTCGTTTATCAATTATTTCTATGTTGCTATTGATTTTTCTTTTAAGAGAAAGGGGGGAGGTAAATAAATTCTTAGCATTTGTTAAAGTGAGAGCTATAAATACCTCCACGAACCCAAGCTTGATTGTGACCTTTGGGTCATGGGGTAAAAGGTCAAAGGTCAAGGTCATTCCAAACACACACACACACACACACCCTCACACACACACAAAACAAAAAACTTGAGTTCAACTCTTGAAACTGAATCTAGGTAACCGGGTAATGAATATTTATTTTTTACTGTTGAGCAATGGTCAAGGTCAAAGGTCAAGGCCATTTGGATAAAAAGCTTTTATCGACAATTTCTATAGTTTTTCAATGACCCTAATTTTTGGGAGTTGAACTATTTAACATGTGCAGTAATTTGTGTTGATTATATAGAGTCGAAAGCGAGGCTTCTGTGTCGACCGATTTACTCCGATGGTATTCAACAGAAAACATGCGTAAACATCCGCCACAAATAGTTCATGTCATTTTCTCCTGAATTGATCTAATTTTCATAATTTGAAATGTAAGTAAATGTAATGATAAAGTAATCTTATTTTGAATATTAGATTTCATTCAAAGTAAAACTAAATTATAAAGAACCTCAAATTTTTTTCGTAATGGAACTCATTTTTTGTGAAGCGTCTTGACACTGAAAGAGATACGAACCACAACTCTACATACTGACGGCAAGCGGTAAATCTAGTCTTCCCGACCCCCGTGCAATTTCTTTTTTACTGGTGCACAGAATTTATTCAAACTTGTCATGTACATTTTCTTGGTTTAAATGAATTCATTAATGCATTAAAACTTTAGGAACATGCGTATTTATTACTAAATCAGCAGTATCACCTGCCAAAAGCAGTAAATCTAGTACTCTGTTAAAAAAGTTAAAACCAAAAACGGACATCGATGTTTTCGTAAAATCGCGAATAAAAACAACAAAATGAAGTTGTTTTTTTTAAAATACTCAGTAAAAGGAAAACCTCATTTACATACCAGATAATTTGTAAGCACACAAACTCTCACATTTACCAGTTTTTATGTTTGGTCATTAATTATTTGTTTTTAACTTGGTATTGCTTTTTTCTTCACATTGAATATTAAAAAAATTAAGTTCTAACCTACTCCATGTATAATGTTCGTGTTATTGAAATACATTTATATTCACAGAGAAGTTTTATATAACAAACCTGTTAGCTCATATAAAAGGATGCTGTGTGAAAATCCACATTTTATCAACATTGATATTATTCCTGCGAAACTGAAATTTTCATAACACATGGATAAAGGTGCCAAGGAAAAATATATTACAAATTTGAAGACTGTGAGCAGTTAATTATATAAATGATCAACTGCCTTTTATATGAATATAATGGCAGTGTCCATGTTTTGCAATGGGAAACCCAAAATATGTGTGGGATGAAAAAGTAGAAGGTGCACAACGGCAATATGTAATAAAGATTCTATGAAAATTTCGTTCAGTGGTGCAAGAGGAGTTGCAGGTAAGGGATGGGTATACCTAAAGCGTAACAAACAGATGGACGGAAATCCCGATTAATAAATACCCTTCCGCTTTTCAAGCAGGGGTACAAAAAAAGGACTAATGTAGGCAGGCAAGCATTATGGCCCATTTATTGTTTTGCTATTCAATGTCTCTGAATGTCTTTCTCAAGATTATTGCAACTCAAAAAAATCTGAAAGAGTTGTCTGTATTTGAAATAATTATATTGTTCACTCACTTGACCTCCCAATCAAAGATTTTAATTTACACCATGTTCAACTCCCATGAGTGCTTTCAGTACTTTGATTCTAGGTGGTCAACAGCTCTTATGCAGTTGGCCCAATACGTCTTGTCGTTTAGAAAATTTTAATTATTCGTAAACATCATATACAACTACTCAAAGGGGTTTATGAATCCTTTTGCACTGAATAAATTGAAGAGTCTGCTAAATTAGTCAAAGACATTGTTGAGGGTTTTATATCTCTACAGCTTATGGTTTCCCAACAATATAACAAGGTTTTTCATACAAAGGGGCACTAACTTTCAAAGGGGTCAATCTTAAGGGACAAGAATGAAAGGGGTGGGCATCAGTGTTTCACAAACACATCTTGTCTTACAGTATACATGATAGATAAGTGTAATAAATTAATTCATGAGCAAAAAAAACTACAAAATTTACTAGTGTGCTTAAAACTAAATGCAAACTCACAGTGATCCATTGTCTCCGAGAATGATGAGTTGTGAAACAAAAGTGAAAGAAAATGAGATATAAGAACCTATAGCCTTGGAAGCTGCTGGTATTTTTATGAAAATTCGAATAGGTGATATCACCTTTTCAAAATGATAAGTTGTCTATAATGATATCACCCATTGGAATAGGAGATATAACCTTTTAGAATGAGTGAAAGCACCTATTTAATTTGAATAGGTAATATCACTTATTTGAATAAGTGACGACCTCACTTTTCTTTAATTAGTGTTTCACTTCATATGCTGATACATACTGATGTAAGCAATTCAACTGCATCACTATTCAAGATATTCTGAAATTTCATACACAAATTCGAACTTTCATGTTGCATTACTGATGTACCCTCGGCGGCGCATCCATGTCCTCATGGACATATTTCTAGTGATTCAATATTTTTAAGGAACTCTTGCAAAAATTTCAAACTTGAGCCATCAGAAAGTTTGTACAGATGAGGGAGTAAAGTATACATCAGGAGAGCACTGGTTGAGGAATAACTGCACAAAATGTTATTGTATTGATGGCAAAATTGTGTGTGTAGAGCATTTGTGTCCCACCATACATTGTAAATACATGACCAGCAAACCTGGAGATTGCTGTCCTGTTTGTTTAGGTAGGAATATTTTGTCTGTATAAATTGCCTTAGTTCAAACCTGTATTTTTCTATTCTTACACACAAGCCATTCCCATACCAAACCTCTTTGCAGAATCTTGATACTAATTCTTAAAGTGCATTGAGTATTTGAAGAAGAGGGTCTTGTGGCAGAGCAGCCAACTTAGAAATAACAATCCAATCCTGTGGAATTTTTTAATGTCCCTTCCCCTCTTCCCCCTCAAAAGATAACCATATCCCGTATTTTACCCCTTCAAAATGCAAAGGAATATTGAAATAAGGCTTAAGGTAGACTATAAGTATTATGGTAACTGATTATAACTTTTAATTTAGATGAACAAACAACAATAGAAGAACAATCTCTGCCAGAGCCTGGCCCTTCTGTGATTGTGAAAGAAGAGGCAGAAAAAGGTAACGCTTCATATGGAACACAATCATTTAATAATCTTGTATATTAGTAAGAAGATTATTTTTGTAATTTCATTGGCTGAAAGGATGTCACATGTGTTACTCCTTTTGTGATACTGACAGGAAAGCACGTATATGGAATATATGATGTCACATGACACATCATATTTGGCTGAATCAAAGTTACATAGAATGTGAAGTCATAATATGAGAAGCGTGTTTTTACAATTGTGATGTAATGACAGCCAAGTCAATTAAGTTAGATCAATTCACTTCGAGTGATTTTATAATATAACTACATGTATATGGACTTCAGTGAACAGTCAATATGTGGTTTATAAGGACTCATGGCAAGTAATATTGACCTCAGATACAAAAAAATGTTAGTGACCTCACAGGCTTGGTCTCTATCACTTACTAGTACTGTGCCCTCGGTCCATTTCACTTGCCCTGAGTTTTTATAACCACATATCAGCTTACAATGAAGTCCATCAATGATACCCCACCTCTTCTAAATGATTATTATGAAAAAGTCCATGTTTTGGTCTGAGAGACCCGAAATAAGTGTCAGATCAAAAAGTGAAATAAGAGACCACATGTATAATATGGCACAATGTAATAAAGAATCTATGAAAGTATCATTAAATCTTTTTCTGTGGAATGGTGGAATTATGGATAAGAGACGGATATACCCTTCATTATTAGAAAGAATGGCAGTATCCATTAATGCTAACGGAGCCCAAATTGATATGTGCCAGATCAAAATATAAAATAGGATGTCTCTTTGGCATTATTTAACAAGGGTTCTGTGAAAGCCTCATTAAATTCAGTGAAGCCTCATTAAAATTCCATTCAGTGGTAGAAGAGGTGTTGTAGATAAGAAATGGGTACCCCAAAGCGTATCAGACAGGCAGATTAAAGACAAATGAACGGACATACAGACGGATAGATGGGCAAACATCCCATCACTAGATACCCAATCCCACTGCATTTCAAGCGGGGGTATAATAAGTCACGTTTACAATGAAGAAAACAAATGACTTTATATTAGTGTTTCAAATGGGTATTCGGAACTAGTAAACTGACAACACGAAAATATTCCAATATCTTCCAGTGGTCTAAATATTTATTTTAGACAAGTTTTAGTATTTTTTAGCTTTTTGATACCTGGAATGTTGTTTTATATGGAAAAAATGGTGCCTCTAGAGAGGTTTTTCTGCAGACATATGCGACGCGGTGATTCAGATTTTATTTTATAAATTGGAGTCTTAATCATTAATTAAATTAAGGATGTGAGTCTATGCTGTAAATAATATTCATTGACACACCCAGCTTTTGCGTATCTGTTACATATATAAAACAAAATTAAAAAGTAGCATTTTTTTTACCCTCATGTTGACCTTTTTGCACTTAAAAAGCATTTACCAAAGATAGGACTAGAGGAGCACTAAATTTTTTTTTGATGTTGTCATGTGTAAACACTTGCTTTAATAAGTCTACATGCAAAAAATGATTAAAATCCATGACATGCGATGTGCCACCCATTGCCTGTTTTTTTGGTGGACTGCCTCTTAACAACAGAATATTCAGTATGTAAACATAAAATGCCAAAGCTTTAGATGCAATTGCCATTTTTATGCCCCACCATGACTATGGCCGGGGCATATAGTGTTTGTCGTGTCCGTCTTCCGTCTTTCTGTCCTTCCGTCACACTTTGCGTTTAGCTTTACCTTGAACTTTCCTTTGACCTTACGTCCTTACTTGTCCTAAATTAGTGTCACATTTGACCTTTACCTGGCTTATGAAATTGTGATAAAGTCAGTCTTTTGACCTTGACCTCACGTCCTAAATTAGTGTCAAACTTCATATGCTAAAACATAATGATATAAGTAATTCATCTGCTTCAACATTTTTTACCTTGACCTTTCATTTGACCTTGACCTCACTTATCAAATTGTGATTAACTCAGTTTTAAAGAAACCATTCATATTTTTCAACTTCATATGCTGATACGTACATGCACTGATGAGACCCCTTATGAATGAAATTAAATGAAGAACCCTGTAAAAACAAGAAAAATTTCACTTTTTATCATATAAAAATATCAACATAAAATGAATGTTTATATACATGGCTCTAAATTACACATTATGCAACTCAGTGTGGTAATACACAGCATTATGCAAACCCAAAAAAAAAAGGAAAGGAAAAAAGGTGATTGGTGACAAGAAAATATAAAAACTGCTTGGCAGTTACATCAATTCAAATCCATAATGCTTCTTCTCTTTCATTTTTTATAAATATTCTAAGAAACTATCTACACAAATATCAAAACTTTATGCAGGTGTTTTAACTTATTTTACATGTAATTAATTCCTCTAATTGCGCATTTTAATTTCCAAAAATTCAATTCAATGACATATGACTAAAACACATAAAATTTGAAAATAAATAAATTAAAAATATGTCTTGCTTTGCAAGTAATGGGGTTAACAATGATTGAGCTATATAAAACAGCTAGGTAGAGAAATATGAACAGTGAAAATTTTGAAAACTCTAATAAGTAGGACACATAATTTGCAAGTAGCAAACTCTGTACATGAATATCAAATTTGACTTCAGAAATTCATTTTTATCTACACAGTAGAAACATTTTATTATACAAGACTTTTATAGACTGCCAAAGAGAACTTGACAATTTTTTCCAAGTAAATAGTTCAATCTTTGTCTACAAGACACTGCGAAAACTGAAAATGGGGACAGTGGCATACAATTAATCAATGTTCTTTGATGAGTGATATCTTTTTTATACAACAGATATGCAAGTGTCATGAAGTTTGTTTTTCCTTTTCACAATCTTCTTTGCTTTGATATTTCCAATGTTATCAGAAAAAGCCATCATCAAATTTGACACAGTTTGTTTTATCAAACTCCTTACTAAGTAAATTGACATGTTTCTCCTCATCATTTAGTTTGGAGACAGGCAACAAATCAGCATTCCATGATTGCTCAGATTTCTTAACTGGCTTTTCAGACGTCTCATAACCCAGCAATTTTACCTGAACAGGATGAATGTTTTCAATATCTACAGATTTCGGTGAATATTTCTTGCTTACTGATTTCCGTTTTCCATATTTGAACAGAAAGAAAAACACAAGTAACAGTAAGAGAATGATCACCATGGCTGCCAACACACATATGATAATGGTTGTTGCATTCTTATTGTTCTTGATTGGATCTAAATAATAATGAAACCAAAAATCCTTTAAACCTTATTCTCATTTACTTGTTCATATATAATTGTGGTAATATACATTTATTAACTATGTACTCGTGCAAAATGCATTTTGTGGGACCCAAGAACCAAACTGTCTGTCTTTGGCCTCGAGACCTCAGGCAGACAGTTTGGTTCAGGGTCGACAAAATGCATTTTGCAAGAGAACATATAGTCAATAAATGTTTTGTTATACCTTTTATTATTTTATTTTTTTGGACATACATGTATTTTGTACTGTCTTCCGTGATGGAACCTCTGAGGTCCATCACTTTTGAACACCAGTGAATGAAAATGAGATTTAGCTCCACCCATTCTGTGACGCATGTAACAGTCCAACATTTAATCGACCTGTCCAACATTTCACTCAGCGGTCAAACATCGATCTTTTTATGCCCACTCAACAAAACATTAGAAATGTTAGACATTTTTCGAATAAATTTGTATAGGAACAAATTTTTAAAGGTATAACAATGTATTTTATTCCCAAAACAGATAAAAACCTCTGCTTTGAAGAAATATAAGAAATCAAAACAAATATATTCCAGAATACGAGGGGTGATCAAAAAGTTCGCAAACTAATTGAATAACTTCCATACAAGAAACAATATTTGGTTTTAATGTTGATTATATTCTAAATTCATCCTCCCTGATTTTAATGCACATCAACCACCATTTTGCGCATGCGCAAATCATGTGATATTGGCGGTCACGTGACCCCCTCCGTCGCGTTCTGTCACAAAAGTTGAAAGATTTTTCTGAGATTTATATTTCTTTCCATGTGAGTTATTTTTTATGACAAGAACAGTTCATTTGTCAGAAATGGTCATATCTCGGCAACAGAATGGGTGGATAATAATATCCTTTCCAAAAATAAGCATGGCGACCATTAAAACACAAATTTTCTGTCTCAGGAGAGGCCTTTATTCAAGGTGGATAGAGAATGGGTGCCTCCTTTTTATCATATCTAATATGTTTAAAATCTAAAGTAAACGATATCGTAGGTATTTAATACTTACGAGGGTTGTCCCAAAATTTCGTAGACTGAGCTCATATCTTTTAAAGAAATTAACGTATCTTTATAAATTCTCAGTGTGGATAAAGCGTGTTCTTGGTAGATAAATTACGAAGTTTTATCATGTTAACTTGAAAACTTTTCGAGTAATAAAATGTAAAGTGATATAATCATCTGACACCCGGAGCAATCTGCAACGTCAAAAAAAACACAAATGTCAACGGTTCAAATTTTTGGAGAAAATATTTCAATTACCAGAATCAAATTCTTAAATTAAACTAAACGGTTATGGTTATAGATGTAAAATATCTTAATTACTATATGATGTGACCAAACATTAAAATATGTAAACAAAGTATATGCATGTACAGGTTTGAAATAATGATAATTTGAAAACGCTATATTCCTACAGCCTTTTTGTCTGTTTTCTCTATTGGATTTGCACAATGGAACTCTTGCCCATTTCTCTGCCCTGTCTTTCATTTTAGTTACTGTTATTCACATATACATAGAGAAACCGTTTTAGTCACTATAAATACTAAGGACGAGAAAAAGTTTCCTGGTCTACCAAACATTTATGACTGCCAGGTACATTTCTGTAAGAGTGACTTCAGGATCAAAACACTTGATCATAGTCCAGTGCGCCGCCTTGGCCAACGCAGCCGCCATTTTTCAAAAATTCGGATTTCAACCCCATGTTTATAAAACATTATAAAATTCATATTTATCAAAGCATAAACACCAAAATTTGAGGAAATATAGTTAATAAAACAATATTAAGAATTTTCATTTCTATTTAAAAGATAGGAGGTAGTAATTATTTTTCCTTAGGATTTTAAATATGATATACCAAATTTTAATTGCAACTTTTGGGAATTGTGCCGCCCTACTCCACTTTCAAATGAGACCAAGACCAATGACCTTGACTGTCATCGTTATGCTAAAATATAGCCTTATTGAATCTTTTACTTTTGAACCATAAGAGGTAGAGATTTTATATTGAGTATCCATACTCCACTAATTAAGTTCTTTCAAATTACATAAAGGTTAATGACCTTGTGACTTTGACCTATATGTTTTTGGGTTTTTTTTTTTCAAACTTTGCACCAGGTGCATACTGTTTTTGTTTTTTTTTATGGGGGGGGGGGTGTTATGTATTAGTTCTGTTTGGTATCTGAATCTTTTATTGTACAGAATTCTTCAGAAGTGACGAACCCTGAGGGCCTCACCCCTACTCTCTACACTAGGTTGTTGATTTAAATATTTTTTTATTATTATTATTTGTCATTGTACATGTACATCATAAATATTCTATGAGAGCTGCTTCAGAATGTATTAACATAGTTTGAAAATAAGACAATCTGTTTCCCCCCTTGTGTGTAAATCATGATGTTGAATCATAACAGCAGTAAAATTGTTAAAAAATTGTTGTATCAGATACCATCAGCATTTTTTAAAAATAATTTTATGTATTATTTTTTCTGTGTGGCCATGAATTTTTATAATGCATACATTCATTAAATTTTTTTCAGAGATCTTATAATTCTGCTTTGTTGCTATGTATGATTTTTTTTTAAAAAAAAGATGTCCTAGGAGGCTAGGATATCCTAGGAAATCCTAGGAATTCCTGATTTCCTAGGACATTTTAAGTGTTGGGATTTTCCTGGGATATCCTGGGAAGTCTTGGTGTTTTGATTCCTGGGATTTTTCTAGAACCCCTGAATTGGGACTGTCCAAGGAAATCCCAGGAATTCCTGTTCCAAAAACATCCCAGGACATCTTAGGATTAATCCTAGGATTTTTTCAAGATATCCGAGGAATAAATCCTAAGATTGTCTTAGGATTTCTTAGGACATCTCAGGAATATTCTGCAAGGGTTGTTTCAAAAGTAACACTATTCAGTATATAGACATATAAAAATATCAGGTGGGATTTTATTTCATTGATATATAATTTAATTTTAGTTGTAACACGTCATTTGATTGGTTAAACAATCTGTCTTTGTGTTAAGGAGGCCAGGCTAATATGCATGTAAATCTCAAGCGGCTGTCTTTATATTTGATGTCAGTGGGCAGGGAATGTTGTAATTGACATGGAAAGCCTGTGTAATTTTAATCTAAACATAAGATAATTTATGCATTACATGCTTTGCCTGTTACGCAAATTATCCCAAGTGTTTCCAACTATCATTGATGTCCTGACATCCTCTACTAACTAGACTCTTGGGCTACATCGCTCACCTGAGTAACTTAGGTGATAAGTTCTTTACCAGATTTCCCCTCTTGCTATACCTATTGTGCCCCCTACCCCCTCGCAAAGTTTCATGATTTTAATACTTTAGAATTTACACTACCCCAGGATGCTTCCACATAAGTTTCAGCTTTCCTGGACCAGTGGTTCTTAAGAAGAAGACTTTTGAAGATTTGTCCTATATATTTCTATGTAAAACTTTGATCAGCCATTGTGGCCCAGCCCTTAAGCCCAGGGGTCATGAATTAAACAATTTAATATTCTCACTACCCAAGGATGCTTCCACATAAGTTTCAGCTTTCCTGGC
>PRKT01001047.1:41852-62467 GCA_003671525.1 Saccostrea glomerata | reverse complement strand
CCCCCCCCCCCCCCCCCCCCGGTTGAGTTCATTTTCTCTCAAATTTGTCTTGAATGTCATTTTCATCCTAAAACATCTTTTTATCTTAGATACTGAAAGTACAAGTTCGACACCTTCATCTAAGATAAGGACGAAGTCTGTAAGGAAAACGATTAATCTAATAAGATTTCGCATATCATTCAAGTTATTTTCAAATTACTGAAGATCACTTAATTTTCGAGACACCTTATTTTCGCGAGATAGTCATTACATGTAACTATATATTAGCATGACAAATTTATTCTTTTGAGAGAGAGAACTTTTCGCGATCACGCTTAGTTACGCGGAAATAGAGTTCTCGTGAATGAAAAGTGATTTACAGTAGAACAAACCATACCGCTTTGACTCTGTAGGATCACGAAATCCTTTTATGCATTTACTTCTCACATACCTCAATCAAGAAGCATTAATATAAGTATAATTTGGAAAGTGGGCAAGGTTACACACATCGAATTCAGGTTCGAATCCCACCGAAAGACTGGAGACCGGTACTTCGGATGAGACCGTATAAACGAAGGTCCCTGGTCGCAGTAGGTGCTGGCTCGAAAAAGACCCCTCTCTGCTCAATGGGTGCCGAGTATAAGGAAAAAAAATTGCAGCTCTCCACCGGCAAGTAATGGCATCTCCATATGAGTCAAAAATTCTCGAGAGGGACGTTAAACAATATAAATCAATCAATCATACATCGAATTAATTTAATAATCAACTCCCATCAGTACTTTCAGTACTTTGATTGTGTTTTCTACTTGTGTGCCAAGTTATACTGAAATCAGACCAAAACTGTAGGTGGAGTAGCATTTTTAGCTCTTCTGAGCCAAAGGCTCAAAGAGCTAATGCTATGGCCATTTGTGCGGTGTGCGTAAACTTTTTAGAATATGGGCCATAACTCAAGAACCCCTTGGCCAATCAGTACCAAATTTGTCACAGGGTATTCTTGGCCCAAGGGCTACCATTTATACTAAAATAAGGGTAAGGACCCTTAAACAAGGAGAGATAATCAGGAAAACAAAGCCAAAAGTACTGGTTGCTGAAAAATCTTCTTCTCCATAACCACTGGGAAGATTTTCACCAAACTTACATACAAGGATCAAGATATGTCGAAGATTAAAATTTGCACGGGGAATTACCCTGGGGCAAAGGGCGTGGTCTCAAGGTTACTTCAAAGTTGACCTAAATTTACAATTAATAAAAACGTGTATATTTTGCTTACTATAAGGACTAGGATCATCAAATCTTGTAAGTTGATTCATCTTATGACTTCACATCATGTTAACTCAAAAGTAGGTCATGGTGACCTTCTTTTTAAATTTTTCGGGGATTTGTTTTCAAATTGATTTGAAGGCATATTTTGGACACTTTAAGGTCTTTGATCATCAAACTTTGTCAGTTGATGCATCTTGGGTCCTCGAACAATGTCAACTTCAAAGTAGGTCACCGTGACCTACTTTTTGTACTTTATGACTTATCCTTTTAAAAACATTAAATCCCATTATTTCAGACACTGGGAGGTTTAGAATCATCAAATCTTGTACTTTGGTGCATTTTGGGACCGTAAAACATATTTATGAAAAAATAGGTCACTGATTACTTTCAGACCTACGATCATCAAACTTGGTCAGTAGATGCATCTTGGGTCTTTGAAAAATGTCAACCGAAATGTAGGTCACGATGACCAACTTTCGACATTTTATGGCTATATTTAAGTATCTTAGGTATTTATTGGCTTAGAATCATCAAACTTTGTGAGTTGATGCATATTTGGTTTTTCGGAGAGTGACGACCAAAAAGTAGGTCATGGTGACCTATTTTTGACATTTTTATGGCTTTATTTAAGTATCTCCGGTACTGATAGGCTCAGAATCATCAAAACTTTGTGAGTTGATGCATCTTGGGTTTTCGGAGAGATACGACCAGAAAGTAGGTCATGGTGACCTACTTTTGACATTTTGTGGCTATAATTAAGTATCTCTGGTACTTATTGGCCTAAAATCATCAAACTTTGTCAGTTTAGGCATCTTTGGTTTTCGGAGATTGTCGACCAAAAAGTAGGTCACAGTGACCTATTTTTGACATTTTATGGCTATATTTAAGTATCTTAGGCACTTATTGGCTAAGAATCATCAAACTTTGTCAGTTGAGGCATCTTGGGTTTTTTCGGAGAATGTTGACCAAAAGTAGGTCACGGTGACCTACTTTTGAATATCTCGGGTACGTATTAGCTTAGAATCATCAAACTTTGTCAGTTTAGGCACCTTGGGTTTTCGGAGAACGTCGACCAAAAAGTAGGTCACTGTGACCTACTTTTGACATTTTATGGCTATATATTTAATTATATTATTATTATTATACACAATTTATATAGCGCAAAATATAATATAAAATTACTGTAAAGCGCTGTACATAAAATATAGACATAGAAATATAAGCATAAATACATAAAAATTACAATCACTATAGGATTTAAAATACATGTCAGAGCCATGAGAATACACATAAATAAACTTTTTAAAAGATTACAAATTAAAGCCATAAGAATATACATAAATAAACTTTTAAAAAGATAAGAAATATTTATACATGTTGATTGCTGTAATGTCCCATGTTATAAGATAATTTAAATTTAAAAATTAAAGTAGCTTCTTAAGAATAATCTGGGTATGCAGTAGTAAATAAATAAATAGGTTTTTAATAATTTTTTAAAACGAATAAAATTTCTCTCCAATCTCAAAGTTTGAGGAAGACTATTCCACAGTGTTGCACTAGCCACGTCGAATCGCCTGTCGCCGTATGATTTAGTCCGCGCACGCGACTGAACAAGGAACATGGAGTTCTCTGAGCGTAGAGATCTACTAGGCGTGTGAACCTGAACCAGTTCTTATATATATAGTGGTGATGTTCCGTTTAAAGCTTTTAAAGTCTGTAGAAGCAGCTTGTACTGGATTCGATGTTCTACGGGGAGCCAATGCAAGTTGACTAACACAGGTGTTATATGATCATGTTTCTTTGTACCAGTAATTATTCTGGCGGCCGTATTTTGAATCCGTTGAAGTTTTGTTAAGGAATTGGTGCATATACCGTATAGTAAGGCATTGCCATAATCTAGACAGAAGATAACAAGTGAGCATACTAGGGTTTTACAAGCGCTCTCTGATATTAAAGGTCGAATGCGTCCAATATTTAGCAGTTGATGGTAACATGACTTGGTAATGTTTCGAATTTGGTACTTAATGGCTTGGAATCATCAAACTTTGTCAGTTGAGGAATCTTAGGGTTTCATTGAATGTCCAACAAGAAGTAGATCTTGGTGCCCTTTTGTTCTTTTAGAGTTGGTCTTTCACCTCTATAACGATATATTATTAAAAATTTAATAAATGAAATCTTTATACATGTATACTGTAGATACCTATATATGCTCATGGTATAAATTATCTCGAATTTTCGCGAGAAGCGTCACTGGAGAAATTAAATTTCTCGGCTTTAATTATTCAGAGTGTTGATATTTATGTAAAATCTCTTGACCGGTTGTACGTTGGCATATTATTATTATCACGATTTAATGATGAAGAGCCATTCGCAATAATTAGTACCTGCGAAAATATAAGGAATCTAGAGTTAGTAATACAAAATATTCAAAAAAGTGTAATATGGACATTTATGCCTCTGTTCAATAAATTTATATTTTAAATTAAAAATTAATATAGAGAAAGTCCAGCAATGACATTGTTTAACAACACAATTTACGGGGCAAACACACGTTCAGATGTTTTTCATAATAATCCGCCTACGCATTTGACCTGTGAGATTACTGAGGTAAGATACTTATAATTGCATGTATCTTTTATTTCAAAACTTTTTTTGTTTATTAAAGATTTTACAAAGTTTTTATAGCGGAGCAATGTAATTTTGAGAAAATATGAAATCAATGTACATTGTTTTTGTTTTTTGAAGAATTGTAGTATCTTCAAGGAGAAAAAATGTTCACAGTACAATTTAAACTTCTCTAGAGTTTTCCAACGTCTGTAATTATAATTTACTCGAGATACTAAAAAAAGATTATGCATATATATACCATTACACACATATCTTTATAATAAAAAGGCTAATATATGTGTTCATCTATGACCATTAACTAGTGTATTTCACTTATCAAATTTTTTTAATTACCAATGGGATTCTTTGGATTAGACCTGAAAAGACCAAGGCCCCATGTCACGGTAGACGCTGGCATGATTAATATCCTTAGTTGTAATAGTTGTAAGCGCTGAGTAGAGATCAAAATTTGAAGCCTATCATCGGTATATGGTGACGTCTTTAAACGAGAGAAATATTCTCGAATTGGACTTAAAATAGCATATAATCAATCAATCAATTGTCAATTAGTGCAAGACGTTTTAGTAATTGTTAAGTAGTGAAAAACATTGCAATATTCCTACACTAAGAGGAGGCTGACGGCGGTGTGAGAGGTCTATACCTCCTCCCAATAAATCCCATTATTTTTTATTTGTAGGGTTATAGGTTATAAATGTGTATTCTTGATTGGATTAAATTCCTTGATCACCGTTTTTTTTATCTTCACCAGTTTGTACTACATTTTAAATCGTCGGCCCTTGTTTAATGTGATCTTTGTGTGTGAGGGTGTGTGTGTGTGTGTGTGTGTGTGTGTGTGTGTGTATGAGGGTGAGGGTGTGTGTCATAAGTGACTGCGGGGTCATCAGTGTAATAAATACATACTATATATATTTAAACTGAACAAATATATAAAATATAAATAATGTTCTTTAATCTTATCGTTTTCAAATTTAAAAGGATAAGTGCACAACAGCAATAAAATATTTTTGATTTTGACAGTAAGATTTATATCTTTAAAGCAATATGAGCTGCATTTGTGATTATTTTACTTTGTTGCATTTGTGATTATTTTACTTTGCAGGTAAAATATGCTGTTATGATTAATTTGTATGTAATTTAAAACCCTTAAGACCAATAAGCACAAAATAAAGCTGAAAAAAAAAAAATGTTTCAGAAGGAATATTTCTGCACCACCGAATATACAGTATTATTTAAGAATCGTTATTGTACAGGACGACAGTAATTCAATTTTGCCTTTATAAAACCTAATAAAAAAAAAATCCACTCCAAATATGAACAACAGAGGTTTATAAATGTTTTTGATTTTCTGTCATTGAAATAGTTAATTGCAAAGCAACAAAATTTTCCGATGTTAAACGTGCAGCTCATATTGCTTACATTTCCTATTGAATACATATAAATCTGTCTTAAAATTAATTTTTTCATATCAAAATATTTATTTAAACAATTTTTTTTTCAGAGCAATGAGCCCCTGTTCGCTAATTTATCTTTTGAAATACCAGTGAACGGAAACGTCCAAATAGCTTTAAATCGATTGATGGCGAATAATGATGTGAACGAAGTTGACATTAGACAACGACATGAAGAGGAAGATAATCGGGACCTTTATCAAAATACCGACAATGTTTATGGTATTGTTAATATGTAGGTGCTGGGATACAGAAATTGTACAGTTCCCTATCTCTACTCCCTTTAGTAGAGATAGGGAACCGAAAATTACTCATCAATGTCACCCTAGAACAATGCGAATTTATGTTGCCCAACGTAGGGTCAGAAAGAATAATAATGAAACATTCTGACCTTCTAATTTGTCTTATTGATTATAAGAGGTCATTGTTCATGTCTTGATCATTTTGGTTTTCATACATTTTGTTGTAGGGAAATTATATTTATTATGTCTTCAATTAAAGTTTGAATGCCGTAGAATCAATATATGTATATAAAACACAATTATGTATATATTTTTTATGTAAACTATTATATCTATCATTTGATAAGAAATTTAGAAAAGATACAAGGCATAAGATCTTGTCGTGTCGTGTTTGTCAAATTTGATCAACTAATTCCCTCTCTCTCTCTCTCTCTCTCTCTCTCTCTCTCTCTCTCTCTCTCTCTCTCTCTCTCTCTGGGAAAATGAGGAAGTAACGCTAACAAACTTTCTCAATTTCTTTAATGAAGGACATGGAGATAACGAACAGTATTCAGCCTCAAAGTCCATAAAACAAAAAAAAAATAAGAGCAGAGCAAACACGGACACCCGAAACATCAGAAGTGGGATCAGGTGCCATGGACAAGTGAGCATCCCCTGCCGACCGGTCACACCCGCCGTGTGCTCCTTGTCATGATCAGGAAATAACGGAAAAAATCCGTCGTCAATTTAATGTATAAATAATGAACTAACAATTGGTATGAAAAACGTCAGTCAGCATTTGACTCAATGATAAATTGTATTTGCTGACAAGGTCATTGTATCGACCATAGAACTTACGAAATGATGACTTTGAGAGATACTGCTGATATTCTTGTTTCATGAACTTGCTTATCAATAATTTACCTCGTTTTAGAAATTGTTCATACATAGAGCATGTGGTGTTTTTGCTGCTGTATTTCTTATTTACACCGGCTAGTGCTAATACCATAAATGCAACAGATTGGTGCAATATACACGCACATGTATTGAATTCTGAACTTGTATGTACTTTGATCTTTTAAAAGTACATGTAGCCCTACCCCTCCGTTTTTGCTCTAATAAAAAAAATGTATATATAATCTTTATAAATTGATTGAGTTCATTAAAGAAATCATTGGTTTATAACAAATATTTGAATTATTTACATTAAAAAAATCATTCTTAGTTGTTTTCCTGACACCGATATGACTTTTCCACAGTGGTCTTAAAGTTAGTACTAAGATTAAGAGGTCTCCTAAGACAGGATAGCTTGTATGGTCTAAGTTAAGATTACAATATCTCGTAAGTTTCCTGATATGTCTTAGTCCAAAGACTTTATAAGCACGCCTGCAGGACAATGTCTTCACAATGCTACCCTCAGTTTTCATTCATAAATGAGCAAGTGTAGACTTCATTGGTCCCCGTCTTTTAAAACTTTCTGAAAAGTAACCCCTATATATATCATAAAGGGTGCTAAAAGTAATCTAAGCAACTACCGACCAATATCATCTTACCAAATTTGTCAACAAAATTTAAAAAGCACTTTACTACTCATGTACGTGAATTCACCAATTATTAATGCAAAACAAAAAAAAAACAAACAAGAGGCTTATGGGCCACATAGCTCGCCTGAGCACAAGAGCTAGTTATTAAACACAAATCAGTTCAGCATTGAAAAGTTTACTTGTTGGGTGGGAAGGGATTTAATTTTTTTATTACTTGAGATGTCATTAAATCAAGAAAATATACGGGTATAATTTTGCCATACTTGAGAAGAAGAGTTTTAAAGATTTTTCCTATATATTTCTAAGTAAAATTGTGATTGGCCGTTATCGCCCCAACGTACCCCCAGGAGTCATGAAATGAACAAACTTGAATTCATTCTGAGAATGTTTCCATATTTATATCACTAATCATAGCTTTGCTGATTTTGAGAAAAGGATTTTAAAAGTTTTTTTTTCTATGCATTCCTATGTAAAACTTTGATCAGCCATTGTGGTCTCACCCTATCCTCTGGGGTCATGATTTGAACAAACTGAAATCTACATTACTTGAGGATGCTTCCACATGAGTTTCATCTTTTCTGTTCTAATTGTTCTGTAGACAAAAGAGTTTTAAAAAATCCTATAAATACCTATGCAAAATTGTGATCTATCAACGTATCTATATGATTAACTTTATTACTTTTACTTTAAAATTGTCAACATAACTTACTTTTGCAGCAATATACCTTCAACACCTGCATATGGAGTATATATATCTCAATTGATTTGATACGCAAGAGCATGTTCTACGTTTCTTAAACAATGTAAATTATTGACAAGCACGTTGATGAAACAAGAATCTCGTTTTAAGTCATCATTTCAGTTCAATGGGCGATACAATGACTTTGTCAGCGAGTAGAATTTATCATTAAGTCAAATGCTGACTGACGTTTTTCGTGCTGAAATATAGGATCACTTCATTATAAATAGGGATATGACCTATAGGACCCGGCTTGGTTTTTTTTTCTACAAGAAGCTTGTCGATTTCCGTTTCAATTAATGACATCAGGCTGAATACAAGAAACAATTTGAAAATCTCTATTTCAGTGAGTAGAGGTAAGAGGAAACCTTTCATTTATTTTCTGAAATTGTTATCTTCAAATGTAATAATTATACCCCCCTGCCCCAACTTGAAACGCGGGAGGGTATATAGTAATCGGTATGTCCGTCCGTCCGTCTGTCCGTCTGTCTATTACGCTTTGGGGTACCCATCTGTTATCTGCAACTCCTCATATACCACTGAGTGAAATCTAATGAAACTTCCACAGAATAGTTATTAAGAATTGCCATTGTGCACCTCCTTTTTTACGTTTTGATCCGACTCATATTTTGGGTTTAAAGCAGATTATGAAAATCAAGTTTTCTTATTTTTTTTATAGCTTTTTGTGAATTTCGACCCCAGGAATCCCTTAAAAAATCTCATCTTAAATTATTCCTTACATCCTATAACAATTTTATTTAAAGGCAAGCCTGCCCGGAAGGATTTCAAAGCCAAAATTATTTCAAATATCAAGCTTTAACGTATAAAATTGTGTTTCAGTCAACTTTGGAGATTTATTGTACAGATGAAAATAATAGATTTATGGTATATAATACAAATATGAAAAATTAAGACATATATACGGTAAAAAACAACAAATAAAAGTTGATTTTTAAATGTCGCTTTTACTGAGAAATTGTTCTCTCCTATAGTCTTTTGTTCAAGTGAATTAATCCTTTAGGTGGAACTGTGGTCGCTGCCCCAAATGACTAGTTATTGCAGGGTCTGCGTGCTGCTAGGAAATTTCACAAGTAATGACTGTACTTGAGGAGGATCCCAGGAAGCCATGCATCACAGAACATAATGGTTTCAAACCAGTCTGTCTCCATCCATTAGTTCTACGTACCTCATACTATGTGTATCGACAACAGTATGAAGAACTTCCCGAAACTTATAGTTTTTATCATTGTCATTTAAGATACAGATTATAATGTGAATATTATTCCGTAGAAAAATAAACAGATTTTGAAAATGAGGACAAAACACTGAATTCAGGCTTCATCAGATGAAGAATCTTTAATGAAAAAGACAACATTGAAATATATAAACAGTAATCAATGAGATCAATAGTAAAAATTCTCATAAATAGATGTATATCATGTCTGCATGAATTGTAGATCATATAGATCAAAAACTAATTTTCATGTACATGCATATTAAGCAAGTATAATTAAAAGTCAATCAAAAGGTAAAAAATTTACAACCAGATAGTAATGCATGAAGAAAACAATAACAAAGAAAACAAAAAATCCTGTAAAATTAACTGAACAATTCAACACCACCTACAAAATGTGCAGAAGTAAAAAGTCAACAACAATGCTAGAACAATCTATCTTATTCTTCAACCAAAGGGCAAGAATTTGACCTTGAATAAACAGCAAATATTAATCAAAGAATGAGATTAAACTAAAAAACGTAGATTAAACAAAGGAACAGACTACACACAACAATAATAAAAAATATTTTTAAAAAAACATAACAAACCGACAAGACATCAATAGTAAAATGTCTAAATAAAAAGAAATCAAAACAGGAAATTTAAAAAAAAAGTTAACTTAAAATACATAAACAACAACAGTAAAAGTCAACAACGGTATCTTTAACCTACATATGCCCTAACATACTAAGATATTATAAAAATCAAATGGAAGAAGTAGTGGATTTTTTCATCAAAAATATTTCAATCCTCGTATTTTACAGGCGGATGCGTTACAGGTAACTGGCAAGATGGTGCTGGATATGGTTTGGGAGAAACTTGCGTGTACCACTTCCTCCTTGTGCAGTCCAGAATATCGTGAATACCAGGGATTCCACATGGCCTAATTCTTCCAAAACCTTGTCAGCAGCTGACCCACCGAATCGTCTTTCTCGGGGTGTACATACTGGTCACACAGTGGCAACTCCAGGATCCCCAAATTGTGGCATCTTCATGTTGATAGCCCTTATCATAGCAGCATTTGTAAGAACATCGACATACCCTGAAAAAAGAATTTATGTCCATCAAATCTATATGACCATATGTTAAAATTGTACATGTTACTTTTATTTGTATGCTAATTTTTATCTGTGATATAACAATGAAGATATAAAATAAATGAACCATAAGTACCTTTCGTCTTCACCTTCTTCACAGTTTAGTCCCTCTTTTAGTGCTTTGGAAATACAATGCTGTATTGAAGATTCCCCTCTAGTGTGGCTGCCTGATCCTTATTGGAATTTTCGTTGTAATGAAGTGCTGCTAAGGCCAAGCTATAATTGAAAACATTTTGTTAATAATTTATTGGTAAATCATATTATTTCCTATATGTGAATTTCTCTTTATAATGACAGAGTATAAGAAATATAAATGGTAAAAGGATTGCTCAATGAGCAAGACAACATACCGACTTTGCATTCCAATGTTGGACAATTTAAAGATTTTTGGCGCAAACTGGTTTATGATTGGATGGAATGCCTCTACATTTGAAGTTCGAAATGATGGCAAGAGCATGGGGATGTCCTCTTTCATCTGCCCGCAATGGTTTCTAACGTCTCCTTCACTTTGGTTCTTGAAAGATACAAACATATTTCAATTTTAATTTTTTTGTTTTAGAAATCTAAACATAAAAAATCGGTATATTTTTTTTTTACATTTCAAACACGTTTTACTAAGTCATCCCCCACTCCTAAATATGTTTTGATCCATTACAATTAATAATAGCCCTAATAGAACTTGGGTGATTGTAATAAAAGGATATTACATGTAGCTGGTCTCAACTATCTCTTCTGTCTAGAAGGTGGGCAAAGGTCCCAAGATTTGTATTACTGGCCTGGTCCATTTTTCTCATTTTAGCCCACTGTCTTTGTCATCAAGTGCTGAGGACGGTACCGAATACAGATGGTTTACCAGACTTTTTATCCACTCTCTTAGGTTCTCGCAACCCTTTTCTTTGGTGAGGGCCAACGGCGTCTTCTTAAATACTAAAATTTAAAGTATTACTTATATTTTCAGCCTGACTGATTAAGTTACCATTTAGTGATGTTTTTACATTTATCATTAATTATGTGCAATATTTTCTCCCATCAATTGAAAAAGTAACGCTTTATAAAAGTAGGAAAACCTTTTGCTACATGCAACACATCGATGCTATGCGTCGTATCCTGCAGGTTCTTACGCATCCACCTCGCAAACTGAGGATGTCTGTAAGTCACTATCTTGCTAAATTCATTTGTTCCAAGTAACGATCTCCTCGGATTAAACCATCTTTCTCCATATGGCAACTCCCACCTACGTCGTTACTATGAAATGGATTAAATAATAAATTGCAGTTCTAATATCACTTTGATTTAAAACACAGAAAAAGATCAAATTCTTACATAATCATAAAACAATTTAAATAATAGTTTATCACCTTTAATTGTATTTAACTGTATGAGTTGCAGATCAAACACCTCATTCTCTCCAAGGTTCATTAGCGTGTAGCTTCCAAACTTAGCACAATGGCCAGTGTACATGCGCTTTCATCTCCACCTAAATGTAACTGCCGTCCCGACGCCCGTGCTTCTTGTACATAAGAGACTTGTTGGTCTCTCTATACTTCGATCACTGCTGGATGGAGATAGCACTGTTGATGATACATAAAGGTCCCGTAGGAGATGGAAGCCATGTTCAAGAACTTAAACATTCTGCCTGCTTTAATTGGAAGAGATCCTAAGAACAAAAATGCACAAGGATATTTCGAAATAACCCGCTGGAATGCTACCAATTAGGGGCTGGCTACTCAAAGTCCGCTGGTAGAGACAAATCTGCAGTCTTGCATGATGGAGATGGAGGATCCTTTCAGTTGTTTGATCTCCCCATAAGTTGGTTGTGCACAGGGGGACAATTTGCAAAGAGTTCCATAAGCTGCAGCTGACACTCAGAAACAAGGAATTTCCTGTCACGATTGACCCTGAAATAAAAAGGAGTTGACATTTGTGCCTCAAACCTTTATACTGTTAGACGTTCTTTACTGACAAAATGATAAATATGATTATAATAGAGTTTTATGAAGAGACTTACTTTTACATTTGACAGCTAACTTTTACATTTTAATGATTGGGGTTTGTCTCTGTTTAAATTGTAAAAGTCAGCCGTCGATTGTAAAAGTAAGTCTCTTCGTAAAACTACAGTATTATCTTTACTTTTTGCAAGAAAAAAATAATAGAAATCAAAGTGTTGTGATTTCCGATTAATGTGACATAAATTATCAGAGAATCAGGATTCCCCAAGGTCACTCTCCAAAATTTCATCAGACTAGGACGACGGGAAAAGTCAGTTTCTTCAAATTCATCCTGCTCGCTATCAGTCTCCTCTGAGGCAAATGACCCGTTGACAGAAACTTCTATAGGCTGAGGACGTAGAGGAGGAGCTGGTAGTAGATTACAACTTACGCCAATCTTTCTTGTTTTCACCCTAGTGTACCTCTAAACAAAGTACTGACTGTATTTATATTCATTTCAAAATATAAAACTCTTATATTTTATACACAGTATGAATGTAAAATAAATATAAAGGTGAGCTAAACATTTTGAAGTCTGTATGAATCAGTATATGAGGTTTGGCACGAGAAAAATGACTTTAAGCTCAGTCAGGAAAAGAAAGTTCAAGGTCATAAAATGTTGATTTAGTTGAATAATAAGTATTAGTGTATACACTTTAATTTAAGAAAAGTGGGGTCAATGTCGACGAAAGATCAAATTGAGAAAAAGTTGAATAGTTCTCAAGTCCGAGGGCTTTTAGGAAATTATTGAGACCATGTGTATATTCCTTCCCTTAATGAACGTTTTCCGGTGGAATTTGGCATATTATACGTTTGAAAAATACTAATTAAAGTTTTATTAATAGCAAAAATACCCGGTATATAACAAAAATTCTATTTCTTCTTTACAGTGGTATATAACTGTTTCAATGGTAGGGTTGCCCGGCACTTTTTTTACCACAAAATCAGATATTGGAAAAATGTTATACCAACATTCAAATACTGGGATGACCCATAGTAAGAGCGTAAATATTTCAATTTATGGATATTATTTTTGAATTTAATTTTCTTATATTTTTTTGCAAGTTTATTAAAATTTCGATGGGAATTAAAGAAAGCATAGATAAACTTAAGCGCGGCATAGATATATGAGAACGACGACATAATGGATTTTGATGTCAAAGCGGTGCAGTAGAGCTATGAAGAATTCTTTCCAACTGCTAAAACTATAACAATGAAGAAAAGCATGCCTAGTGATTTTTAATTTTTTTTTTAATTGATATGATTTTTATCTTGCAAAATATTTAACAAGAGTAAACACAAGATCGCCGTACGACCATCAATTATTTCGCATTATAAATAACGTTGACCTGTGTAACATTGATCGGTAATGCAATATGCTAATTAAACGTGTATTTGACACTTCTTGAATTTTTTTTTATTATACTAAGGTAGCACAAGCACACTCTTTTTGAATTTTATTTTTTAAATATTTTTTTCAAGAAAAGAGACATTTGATTTCTGGAAATTTATATGCAATAATAGAGAAAGAACGCTAAAAACTCCCAGATCGACTTATCAAGGAAATTAGTGAAGGATGCAATATTTTCAGCGTTTTTACCAATGAGACTGCATGCATTTACATGTACCATGAACAGTTGTTAAAACTATTTCTGTAAATAAAAGAATGCAAAGGAACAGGTTAAATTCAATTTGAATAAATCGCTGGATCTTGAAGTACACATGAACAAGTAAATGTAATTGAATATATAAAAAGGTCTTACCTGTTCGGGTGCTTTCATTTGTGAGAATTGTTTTATTAGAGTAAAATTTGATTCTCAATATGCTGAACATGATCATATTATTGAAAACGAATTGAAAATTAAAAGTGTTTTTTCTTCTGTACGGTTTAATCAAATAATTTTTCATAAAAAATATTTTTGAATAGAGTATTGTATAGATTAATAACTTACCTAAAAGGTAACCAAATCAGGTGAATCATTTTCTCTTAGCGCAAAGAACGAAACAATTTAGTTGCATATCGCTTTTGTAGACGGTTAATAAGACGCAAATCAATTTTGATATGAAGTGATTTTTTTTCCATTTTTAAGGTCTACTTTTATTTATTTATTTTGGATCCATAAGATTTTGTGTAAAAGAAACCAATCGTTTCCAATAAACCTTTTATGTAATTGATTAGATTTAAATGGATACTCTCTCTCTCTCTCTCTCTCTCTCTCTCTCTCTCTCTCTCTCTCTCTCTCTCTCTCTCTCACCGTGGAAATGCTTCCTTGATTTCCATTGTAATATTTTTTTTACCTGATACAGAGGATATGAATTACATTTTCATTATTTCCTTTCCAGCATTACACCAATCAGGTTCTAGTTTTGATCAATGGTGTAAAACATCGTAAAATTGTTTATTTTAATCGGGCAAAATCTGCTGAATACCATTTTTTTAAGATAGAAGATTCTGTGCATTTGCCTATGAGGTTCCAAAGCATGATAAAAGTCAGACATATATTTACTAGTTTTCTTAAAAATATTTTTCTCAGTCACACTATTATTCAGATTTAAGAAATTATATGAAAACACACTACGATAGTCGTTTAAATAAGTATTTAATACCACGGAGATTTTTTATTAGTTTTCACTCAAGTCCTGTAAAACAATTTCCCTCTTCCTCAAATTAAATTTATGATCCTTTCTATTTTGTAAGCTACAAAATCTCTTTTGTAGTGTGCAAAGTTTACCAAGTATCCATGAAACGATTCTGACGTGCAGATTAAATTTTGATGAAAATGATAAAAAAGATCCCATTTAAGATTTTCATGAATAAAAAAATTGCATACCTTACCATATTTGGAAACAGTATGATTACCTTGTAGTACGAATATGAAGCTTACCATACTCTACGTTTATGGGTAAGTATTCATAAAATAAAGATAAATGATATTTTATAACTATTGCATGTAGTGAAGAGTAACACTGAACATTTTCGCCCCAAACCCATTGTCAACAGAGACGCATCCGAGGTTGACGGTGGGTTTCGATTAAAATGTTTTTTTTTTTTTATGATATTATACAAAGTTTTATACAAATACATATTACATAGAACCTTGCGCGCATAAATTTCTCGCAGTCAACAATTATTTCGGAAAATCACTCGTCGTCAAGCAATGTAAATTTTTGCTTCGCTGCAGGCTGAGGCTTCATTATTCAGCGGGTATTAGTGTTTTTATTTCAAGGAAATGTTTCTCGACGAATCAGATTCAACCAATTTAATTGAAAGTAGAATATTTACAAGTACACATAAAAAAAATTAGGTTTTTAATCCCCTTTAATTAATTCTTGTGTTTCACTTGCTTTGTGGCCCCTATCAACATCGATGTTACTAAATGTTGAATACCTTACCCACCATTCAACTTCAATTGAGTCCAAAAAGAGGTGTCCATTATAGCATATGTTGTCTAATGAGAAAAGGCAGACAAATCAGTGAGAGTTTTTAAAGTACCGGTAAGAAAATAATCATTTTACTAGAAGTTTCCTTTGTTGGTGTAGTTGCTGTAATGACGTCACAATCCATGTCCTCTGATGTGAGATTCCACAACAATACTCCTGTCAGATTACTGGGAGTTGAACATGTCGGTTCAGACCAACGTCCTAACGTCAAGTTTCTTGATTGGCCAAACCTGACAAAATCGACCAAGATGCAGTCACAGTCCAGAGGATTGTCTTCTACTGTCCTACAATAATAAAAACAGTTTTCGTGTGTGTGCTTAAATTTGGAATTAAAATGATATCACAATCTTTTGATATGTATATATTGATAACTGCATAAAGCAATTGAATTAATTTGTAGAAACAGAAAATATTAAAACAATGTTAATTAAGCTTTTTGATATTATCAAGACTAGAATGATTGAAAAATTATATTTACAGCATCCTTACAGAGTCTTTAATTTTGAAAGTCCCAGGAAAGTATCTTTGTACAATACGATAATGCCATTGTTATTAATGTACCTACAAAAATACAATTTTTCAAATTAATTTACGATAATTATTTTTATGCTCGTCTATTTTATTGGAAATTTTATGTTTAGTTAATGATGAGTAATTGTTTTATTAATAAAATATTTTCATTTTTTATTTGTTTCTCTTTGATAACTCTTTGAAAGTAAGCGGAATTGATTTCTTGATCATTCTACATGTTCTACTGGAATGTAAATTAGGTAGGTATATAGGTCAGGGGCTAAGGGGACCTACAATATAATAGGCATTCAAATCTTGTGCGCATCTGTCTCTGTGTCTGACGCTAAAGAGGCTCAATATGCATGTAAATCTCGGCTGCCCTTGAGTTTAACATCAATTGGCGAGGGCTATTGAAGTTGGCATAAGAATCCTCGTGTAATTTATATCTACGTCATATTTTTTTAAGTCTAAATCTAAAGTTTTATTTCATAATGAAATGGAAATATAAGGAAACACTTTCTAGTATGTAAAGTACGAGGGCTATTCGGAAATTATGGACACATTTACATTAACTCTATAAAGAGCAGAAATCAATTCAGGAAAATTCGTCAACATCTAATTAAGAAAGTATAAAACAATTATGCAAAATTTACGATTCATAGGATAATAAGATAAGTTCATGCATATGTGTGTCGACCTGTAGCAGTATCGCTGCGTAATTTTGACGTCATGGCAGCCCGAGATGTTTTCACATGTGAAACAATAGGGAAACGTTTACTCTTTTCTCTTTGTCATCATATATAACATTACAAAACTCAAATTTTCATTTGTCATACACTGTACATCTAAGATGAATTTGCATCATGCAGTGCCGATTTACAAAATGCAGGTCAACGTTGTTGAATCCGTCAGGTCAAAATTTATGGTCATCCGTATCTTCTGATTTTACCCTTGTTCAATTATTTGTCAGAAGAAAAAAAATAATTATGAACTAGCAGATCCTTAAAACATGTTTTTTCAGTCTTGTTGTTATTGTTTTAGCAGGTTGACCAGTCTGGAAAATTGTTTTAAATAGTGCTTCACAAAATTTTAAGTCTTTCGCTGCTCCACCTTAACATCTAGTTCCATATTGTCGTTTTTATCAGAATTCTTTACTGCACCTAACTTATAATTTTATAAATGATCTCCGTATTTAATCAGAATTCTTTCAAAGGTACACAACATGCAGTTAAAATAAATTGAAATTTATAAACATAATTTGAATTATTTTCGCCCTTATTATGGGTACACCAGGGATTTGAACGTTGTTGATAAAACTTTTAAATATTTGATTTTGTGACTGCGCCGGATACCCCTACATGTGATTGACACATTTTTAGACCATTGAAGATTAGCAAATTGATATTTATAAGATATTTATTTCTTTTATAAATCTTAATTGTTTGTGAAGCGTGTGTGCGAATTTTCAGCGAAAAACGTTCATTAGAAAGAAAAATATACACAATGTCTTAATACCAGGGACATCAACGATAGTGGTAAACATTGGATAATTTATGCATAACGGTGCCCTGGCATACTATACTAACTAGACAGTGATTCCTTAAATATTTTTACCCTTCATATATTTATGGTATAATGAATTGATTTTTAAATAATACAAATACAAAGATGTAAAAAAAAATGCTAAAATTTTACACTCTTTGTGCACAATTTGGAAATATATTGCTGACAAACGTACAATTGAAAGATAATGAAAATGGTAAAAACGATGTATTGCAATTTAATTGAAGACATTGCAATCATGAATAAATTTCAGTGTTTATGTTTGCTCCCAATTTTGCACAGTAACAGCGTTAATGTCACAAGGTTTGTTGTGAATTAAGTTTACAAGGTACCGTTTTTGAATTGTGTTATGAGAATTTCTTACCCTGTTTCGTATGTCTTACTTGAAGTCGTTGGTATTTTTTAAATGGTTTCTTTAATAAGAAGCCATCTTTAATGGCTGCTTTTTAAATGCCAATGTAAATTAATACTGAGATTCAGTATCCAGGTCTTGTTAGCGTAATTCACTTTGATCAGTTTTCTTCTGCTCATTAACATATACCCATTTGGTATGTCAAAAGAAAATTGAAGAAAATAGGTCAGAGCCTAACAAATTGTGGCAACAACTCAAGAACATAGGAAACAAATATAAACAAAAAAGTAGTGAAAACATTGTCTTAAACATATATGGTATAGTACAGCATGAAGGGAAAACTATTGCATTAAAACTTGTAAGCAAAATATCTAATCCTTCATATATGTTTTCTGTCACCTCAAGGATTCTTAGACAGTTTTATGCAAATAAAAACATAGAAAACAAAACTTTTGTACTTCAACCTGTGACTGAAGATTTTATATACAAAGAACTAAAAAGTTTGATTGTAAATAAAAGTACTGGTTTAGATAATATACCAGCAAGGTTTTTAAAAGATGGTGCTTTTTATATTAAGGAACCTATAATGTCCATTGTAAACAAATCTATAACCATAGGTATTGTACCAGATGATTTTAAAATGGCAAGAGTCAAGCCTCTGTTCAAGAAAGGAACCTCCCTTGAAGTGGGAAATTATAGGCCAGTCAGTATATTATGTATAGTTTCAAAGATTTTAAAAAAATGTGTTCATGCTCAACTTTTAGATTTTTTAAACAATAATCACTTGTTGTATTCTTATCGATCAGGTTTTAGAAACAAATTTTCAAGAGATACTTGTTTAATACATATGTTAGATTTTATTAAACGTAATACATCCAAAGGGCTTTTTACAGGTATGGTAATGTTGGATTTACAAAAAGCTTTTGACACTGTTGATCATACAATTTTATGTGATAAGTTAAAAGATTTAGGAGTTTTATCCACTGAGTGGTTCAAATCTTATCTGTCTTGTAGACAACAACAAGTTCATGTCAACAATGCTTCTTCAGACTTTAATACGGTAAATTGTGGTGTTCCTCAAGGCAGCATCTTAGGACCTCTTTTATTTTTAATATATGTCAACGATATGACTGTCAGTATTGATGATGACTGTAAATAAATTTTATATGCGGATGACAGTGCAATTTTTTATGCACACAGAGATCCTGTTATTATTGCTCAAAAACTGGGCATTGTTCTTGACAAATGTTCTTCTTGGTTACGCAGCTAGGATAAGGCTGCCCGTAAAATATCAGACCGTTGAAACTGTACTAACTTCGCTGAACTACCTAGATATGACGTCATAATAGAATATGACGTCAAGTCATTGCATACTTGAGCTGACATGACGAGGAAAGTGTCATAATTGTTACATGGCATATAGATTTATTTTGGAGACTTGTTGTTTAATTCGAGTGTTAGGATTGTTTGTCAAGCCCGAGTTTGCTGTTATGATTTAAACATTTGAAATTTAAATATCCATATTCCTTCTGCTTGTCCGATATGCACATATTCAAACAATAGCAAAAATAATGTGTGATACGCTCCCCTTACACGTCCGTAGACAGTGTTAAAATTTATGAAGCGTGTTTATATTGGACTGGCACAAGTGATAAACAAGGGCAAATTGAAGATATTGTGTGTGAATCTACAAGAGAGTTATGTCCTCTAACTGAATTTTGCTGGGGGATTGTGTGCAGTTTATCCATTTTTGTATAAATCGCGATAAAGAGTAGAAAATCCCCCTTTTTATGTTGGTAAGTTGAATTTCTCGTAAAATATTTTCTAACCGAGTAAAAATTAAACCTGCCCCCAACACTTTCTATGTACTATAGATCACGATGAATTGATCTATGTAACAAACTTTGCATAATATTTTTGTTTTGCACTTGTGCCGAAGCGATTTTTGTGCAACAATTAAGAATATCATAAATCTCCGTCACGCGATCAACACAGTCATGTGACATCACGAAAATGCTGTAAAATAAAACCTGACTAAACTATTATCTCAAGTTGACTGCAATTTCAAACAAGGATTACATGTTAAAATCAAAATCTAGCTCAGAATAAAATGTATATTTTCAAGGCATTTTAAGCCTTCGGACAGCCTTATCATAACTGCGTAGTTGTCCCCCGCTTGAAAAGTGGGGGATATTAATTTGGGTTTGTCCGTCCGTCCGTCCGTCCGTACGTCCGTCTTTCTGTCTGTCTGTAACGCTTTCGTTTCCACACGATATCTCGAGAACCCTTTGAGCTTTTGCAATGAAATTTTGCATAGCAACTCCCTGTGGACTAAAGAAGACCCCTTTTGATTTTGAGGTCAAAAGGTCAAAGGTCAAGGTCATAAATAAGCAAATTCTGTCTGTTAAAACACTTTCGTTTCCACACGATATCTCTAGAACCATTTGAGCTATTGCAATGAAATTTTATATAACAACTCCCTGTGGCCTAATAAAGACCCCTATTGATTTTGAGGTCAACAGGTCAAAGTTCAAGGTCGTAAATTTATACATTCTGTCTGTGTGTA
>PRKT01001047.1:0-40871 GCA_003671525.1 Saccostrea glomerata | reverse complement strand
AAAAAAATCTTCTATACACATAATGAAGAATAAGCAATCAAATCTTTATATGCATATTGACATACATGTATTTTATTTGCTTCAGTATACATGTATACATTTAATAATTCTACAAATTCAGTCAGGGGGAGCCGACTTTTTCCCTAGGCGGGGGACACGAATTCTCTGAATTAGCTTGTTGGCAATAGATTGTCACTCCATCTAGGTAAGACAGAATCTATTTTATTTGGTCCTCCAAGAAAGCTTAAAAGTATCACAGATTTTAAAATTGTGTGTAATGGTCACATAATTAAAGGTTCTGACAGTGTTAAATAATTAGGAATCTGTATTGACAAGTTTCTTTCATGTGAAAATATTGTTTTAAGTATCATACAAAAAGTTAATGCTAGACTTAAGTTTTTATACAGAAATGCACCCTGTCTTAGTACACATTCTAGAAAGACCCTATGTTCTGCCTTGATACAATGTTATTTTGACTATACCAAATCTTCTTGGTATTGTGGAATAAACAAGCAACTTAAAAACAGATTACAAGTAACCCAGAACATAGTAGACGGTTCATTTTAAACCTTAGTCCTAGAGAGAGTATTTCTAACAATATTTTTAACTCTCTAAATATGTTAAGAGTGGAGGATAGAGCTAAACAATGAAGATTAAATTATGTTTTTTTTTTCAAACTTTATTTTCCACTACAATAGAACTTGGGATAATATATCCTAGGATATTCCCGGCTAATCCTCACCAATGGTGCCAGGGTCCCATTGGATCGGATTAATTATAAACATAGATATGTATATTTAATATATGTATATGTATAAAATTATATATTTAAAAAAAACAAAGACATAGACATACGAGGGGCATTTCAAAAGTTCTGGCAACTGTTTAATAAAAGATTAACCGTTTTACGGAAATTATTGAGTTTGATATCATTGAAAAGATCAGAAAAATATACACATATTCTGACGTCACTTTATAATTTTTATGACGTAATAACTCCGAAAATGACGTCAGAATATAGAATATATATAGAATATTGTTAAGCATACTGAAAAGTCGCGTTTTTATCCACATGAGACGATCGTAAATGTTCTGTCAAAGGCTTATTTGGAAAAAAATATTTCAAAGAAAATTTGAATTTGAAAAGAGGTAGAGTAGGACTATGATACTGTTTATCAACAATTCCATTATTCATTGTATGGTTTGTTTACGAGCACGGTTTATGTCCGGTTTTGCTATCATAGACATTCATTTAAGATTTTTATTTACATGATACGGCTGACTTTTCGGTCTTTTATATAGGTCTCCATTGTTTGAAATAAAACATGTTCTGTATTAAACTGAAGTATATTAATGCAGTTTTCATCAAATATATTTTTAGTAACAGGACTCTGACCGTTTACAAATAAACTGTACTAAATCTTGTCCCCGAGTGGATTCTGTGTGTATTTTTTCATTTAAATTCAACTTCGACACCCCAAAACTCACTACTGCTTTTGACTTTTGAATTCAAAAAATGAATATAAGTTACTCAGACATGTAAATCTTATTTATTTTCCATGCATCAAAATTTGCGAATATGTGGAGGTACGGTGGGGTTACAACTGCGCCGCCGCAATTTTACGAGAAAATATTGGGCACACTAATATAACTTCTCTTGAGCCTTCATCGATCCCACAAATCTGGTTAAAACACCTGACGAATTTATGCCATCTAAGTTTGTAACACCATCGCCTATTTTTCTTTGATTGTCAACTTTGTCTTTTTCTCACCTTTAGGGCTCTTTTACGCAAAAGTTTGAACGAAATTCGATAAAACCATGCTAATTTTGACACTTGATAAAACCATTTCAGAACAAGAAAGTCTCCAAATTATAATACCATATGATAGATTGTAGTCTATGTAAAAATTCCACCAACTGGCATTTGCGTCCGTTAACTTGCGTCCGAGTAATGAGCAAAAGTTGTCTTGAAAATTTTTAATTTGATTAAATTGTGTCTTTTGTTACGTCATTTTTATTGTCAGTATGCTAAACATTCTATATTCTCATGTCATTTTCGGAGTTACTGCGTCATAAAAATTAGAAAGTGACGTCACAATATGTGCTTATTTTTCTGATCTTTCCAATAATATCAAACTCAATAATTTCCACAAAACAGTTAATCTTTTATTAAACAGTTGTCAGAACTTTTGAAATGCCCCTCGTATATAGATTAATCATATAGAATATGAATAGTAAAGATCCTTATAAAAATATGTAAGTATTTGTTTTTACAAGAATATATGAAAATATATAAATAAATAATAGCAATTAAGCTTCGCCGCCTTGGGGGTATATCTTTCACCTCACAGAGTCCATAATAATTACCCCCACCTGGCAGCACTACTGAAGGACAGACCCCTTCAGATAGTCAGACTATTATTATCACAAAGCTATCGAAATATCATAAAACCATTTATATATAAAGTTTACATCTAATTTTTTATAAATTTCATATTGATACATTAGGTTTGCCTTTACATAATACAAAATCTCATTTATATTTTCTTCTCTGTTTTCATATCTTAGCTTCATTTTTATCTTGTATATAAAAAATGCTATGTAAGATAATAGATAATTCAGTGAGATAGTAGTTTTGTTTTCTTCATAGAAAAACCCCAATACAATATTTTTCCATTTTATATTCAAATTCAGACGGTTTTCTAGATTTGCCCAAATCGTTTCTACATTTCTACAATCAAAAATTTGGTGTTTTGTATCTTCAAGTGATTCACAAAATGGACATTTATTCGATACATTTCTATTCCATTTGTGAACATTTTTGTTATTATTAAGAAGATTTTGTAAAAGCTTATAGTTAAATTCTGCTAATTGTTTATCTTTTATTTTCGTAATTTTTGATTGATAGATGTGTATCTTGTTTTCCTCAAAGTTAAAGTTAAAGCTTCTCGACCAAAATTTTTCGGAGTAAGGTTTTATGAAAGTTTTCTTCAGAAAGATGTCATAAATTAGTTTGCTACTTATCAAGTTTATCGGTAATCTTTGTTTATTTTCTAACAAAATCATCGTTTGATTTTTTATGTTTATATAAGCTCCTTTTGAAGCATCATGATGTTTTTGTATAGGTTTAATAACTTTTTTCAAAGTATTGTATTCACTGATTAAGTTGGATTTGTTTACAAGAACATTTTGAAAATAATTAATGTCATGGAAGTTTCCGTTTTCATCAAACAGGTCCTTAATATATAAGATCCCACTTTTTATCCAGTTGGTGTAGAAAAGACATTTACCATTAAATCGAACCAGGTTGTTCAACCATATAGGTAGAGACAATATTTCATTATCGGTTATCTCCCTTATATCACTTATTTTATTTTTGCAATCGTACTGACGTAATGTACTGACTATTTCACAATAGAAAATTGGTAATGACTTAAATATTTGTTTTATTTCACCTGTACTTGTTGTATTTATCCTAATAAGATATTCTGGTGAAACGAATTTTCTCGCAACACAGGATGTAAAGAACAACTTTAAAGATGTATTTTTTTCGTTGAAAATTCGTGTAACCCATGCGACCTTGAGCGCTTTCAGTTTACAATCAATGTCAACAATTCCTATCCCTCCTTCATTCTGTTTTCCGATTAATGTATTTCGTTTTATCCGTTCTCTTTTTCCCCATAGAAAATTGAAGACTTTTTTCTTTATTTTTTTAATTGTTTCAATTTTAGGATATTGCAAAATAGATGCACTGTAGTAAATTTGTGTTAATGCTAAAGTATTAATGACAGTACTTTTTCCATAAATAGTTAACTTTCTGGTGTTCCACATCGTGAGTCGTTTTTCTAATTTATTGACTTTTTCTGTCCAGTTTTTTTCATAGCACTGATCTGAATCATGACCAATAAATATTCCTAAGCATTTTACGGGTGCATTCGTAATATTTATATCGTACAATTTATCATATCTGTTTTTCAAGGGCCCTAATAATATTCCTTCAGATTTATTTTTATTAAGTTGCATTCCTGATATCTTGCCAAATTGTTCGATTATATTTATTGCGTTTTCTATAGATTTTATATCTTGTAAAAAGAGCGATGTATCGTCTGCGTGTTGAAGGATTTTTATTTCGTTAGGCATAAAGTCATTAGTAAAACCTTTCACTTCTGGTGAATTGTGTAATTTTATTGACATTATTTCTACAATAAATAGAAATAGCAATGCTGAGATTGGACATCCTTGTCTAATCCCTTTCGTCATTTTACAGGTTCTAGACATCCATCCATTATTTTTGATACGAAATACAGGCTTTGTATAAAGAATTTTCATCCATTTTATGAATTGATCTCCAAAGTTGAATTTATCTAAAGTACTGAACATAAAGTTCCATTCAACAGAGTCAAAAGCTTTCTGAAAATCAAGAAGTAAAATTGCTCCTTCTTTTTGGTTCGCTTCACAGTATTCAAATACTAGTATATCAAGCAAAAGTCTTGCATTTTCTCCTATATATCTACCTTTGATATATGCAGATTGATCTTTATTAATTAGTTTATCTATAACTTTCTGCAGTCTGATCGCGAAAATATGTGTTAATATTTTATAATCGCAATTTGTTAAACTAATAGGTCTATAGTTTCTGAGATCATTCTTTTCTCCTTTTTTATGTATCAGAGAAATAATTGATAATTTTTGCGAAAAAGTCATTTCTTCCTTTTCAAATGTCTTAGTTAATGATTCATAAAAATATTTTTTAATATCGTTCCAAAATATTTTATAGAATTCGACGGGTAACCCATCAGAACCAGGAGATTTGTTATTTTTCATTTGTTTTATAGCCTGCGCACATTCAGAAATCGTTGGAAGTTCATCACACATCTCTCTCTCTTGATTAGTTAATTGAGGACAATCACAATCTTCTAAATATTCTTTTATGTTTTCTACTCGAACATGTTTTGTTGAATATAGGTTTTCATAAAAATTACAAAGTGACTCCATGATGTCTTCGGTTTTATTTAGTAATTTATTTTCTTTTTTAATTTCATGTATCGTATTTGCCGATTGATTTTTTCTTTCTAATCTTAAAAAATATGATGTATTTCTTTCCCCATTTTCTATCCAATTTGCTTTTGATCTAATAAATGCGCCTTTAGTAGCTTTAGCGTAAATTTCGTCTAACTCTGTTTCAAGAATTTTTTTCCTTCTCATGTCCATTAAGTAGTGCGGAGACGTTTCAATGTTTTCTATTTCTTTTTCTATTTCTGTGATTCTTTGTTTTCTATTAAGACTTTTTTGTTTTGAAAAGTTTATTGAAAACTCCTTTACGATAGATTTGACCTTTTCCCACTTTATTTGATAATCTATTACACCTTCCAATTCTTGCTGTTTATTTCTTAACAATTCCCTTAACTCAGAAGTATAATTTTGGTCAATTAGTAGCGAGGTATTTAGTTTCCAGTAACCTTGACCTCTTGTTTCTTTATTCATTGAAAGATTTAATCTAATCGAAAGATGATCTGAACTTCTATTACCTTGCGTATTAGGAGCCTTTCTAAGAAAAACTTTTGACAAGTCTAACTCAAAATTTTTAAACAAAAATACAAAATCTATTCTACTTTTTGGTATTCCGTTTCCGTCACACCAAGTGAATCCTTGCTTTTCTTTATTTTTGTCTTCCATGTATCAATTAAATTTAAGTAATTTAGCATATCTTCTAGCTGTTTTGAGCTTTTATCATTATTTGTTGATCGTGTATTATGTCTGTCCTGTTTTTTGAGTACTGTATTAAAATCTCCTGCAAGCATTATGTTATTTTCTTTCATTGCTAATCTATAAATCCACGTTTTCAATTTTTTGAAAAAATCTATTCTACTTTTTTTATCGTTTGGTGCATAAACATTTACGAGGGTAATGACTGAGTCATTTACTTTTAGATTAACATTATATTTATTGCGTTTTCTATAGATTTTATATTTTGTAAAAAGAGCAATGTATCTTCTGCGTGTTGAAGGATTTTTATTTCGTTAGGCATAAAGTCATTAGTAAAACCTTTCACTTCTGGTGAATTGAGTAATTTTATTGACATTATTTCTACAATGAATAGAAATAGCAATGCTAAGATTGGACATCCTTGTCTAATCCCTTTCGTCATTTTACAGGTTCTAGACATCCATCCATTATTTTTGATACGAAATACAGGCTTTGTATAAAGAATTTTCATCCATTTTATGAATTGATCTCCAAAGTTGAATTTATCTAAAGTGCTGAACATAAAGCTCCATTCAACAGAATCAAAAGCTTTCTGAAAATCAAGATGTAAAATTGCTCTTTCTTTTTGGTTCGCTTCACAGTATTCAAATATATCGAGCAAAAGTCTTGCATTTTCTCCTATATATCTACCTTTGATATATGCAGATTGATCTTTATTAATTAGTTTGTCTATAACTTTCTGCAGTCTGATCGCGAAAATATGTGTTAATATTTTATAATCGCAATTTGTTAAACTAATAGGTCTATAGTTTCTGAGATCATTCTTTTCTCCTTTTTTTATGTATCAGAGAAATAATTGATAATTTTTGCGAAAAATCATTTCCTCCTTTTCAAATGTCTTAGTTAATGATTGATAAAAATATTTTTTAATATCGTTCCAAAATATTTTATAGAATTCGACGGGTAACCCATCAGAACCAGGAGATTTGTTATTTTTCATTTGTTTTATAGCCTGCGCACATTCAGAAATCGTTGGAAGTTCATCACACTTCTCTCTCTCTCTTGATTAGTTAATTGAGGACAATCACAATCTTCTAAATATTCTTTTATGTTTTCTACTCGAACATGTTTTGTTGAATATAGGTTTTCATAAAAATTACAAAGTGACTCCATGATGTCTTCGGTTTTATTTAGTAATTTATTTTCTTTTTTAATTTCATGTATCGTATTTGCCGATTGATTTTTTCTTTCTAATCTTAAAAAATATGATGTATTTCTTTCCCCATTTTCTATCCAATTTGCTTTTGATCTAATGAATGCGCCTTTAGTAGCTTTAGCGTAAATTTCGTCTAACTCTGTTTCAAGAATTTTTTTCCTTCTCATGTCCATTAAGTAGTGCGGAGACGTTTCAATGTTTTCTATTTCTTTTTCTATTTCTGTGATTCTTTGTTTTCTATTAAGACTTTTTTGTTTTGAAAAGTTTATTGAAAACTCTTTTACGATAGATTTAACCTTTTCCCATTTTATTTGACAATCTATTACACCTTCCAATTCTTGCTGTTTATTTCTTAACAATTCCCTTAACTCAGAAGTATAATTTTGGTCAATTAGTAGGGAGGTATTTAGTTTCCAGTAACCTTGACCTCTTGTTTCTTTATTCATTGAAAGATTTAATCTAATCGAAAGATGATCTGAACTTCTATTACCTTGCGTATTAGGAGCTTTTCTAAGAAAAACTTTTGACAAGTCTAACTCAAAATTTTTAGACAAAAATACAAAATCTATTCTACTTTTTGGTATTCCGTTTCCGTCACACCAAGTGAATCCTTGCTTTTCTTTATTTTTTGTCTTCCATGTATCAATTAAATTTAAGTAATTTAGCATATCTTCTAGCTGTTTTGAGCTTTTATCATTATTTGTTGATTGTGTATTATGTCTGTCCTGTTTTTTAAGTACTGTATTAAAATCTCCTGCAAGCATTATGTTATTTTCATTCATTGCTAATCTATAAATCCACGTTTTTAATTTTTTGAAAAAATCTATTCTACTTTTTTCATCGTTTGGTGCATAAACATTTACGAGGGTAATGATTGAGTCATTTACTTTTAGATTAACCAAAATTTTACGGCCATCTAAAGATCTATGCACATTTACTTTTTCAAAGTTAAATTTCTTATGAAAAAGAATAGATACTCCTCTGCTATGTGCAGAATCTGTATTTGAATGTAAGGATGTGCCATACCACCTTGAATCCTATTTAAAATTATTTTTTTTCACAGAAGTGCGTCTCTTGTAGAAAAATAATATCTATATTGTTGTCATTAAACCATTGATACAATGTATTTCTCTTATCATAACCATTTAACCCTCAAACATTGAGGGTAATACACTTCCATATTTAAAAAAGCAGATAAAGAGATAATGCTTGTGCATAATTAAACGTTTAAGCATGCATAGATAAGAATTGTTATTTATTATGTGTAGCCGGGCGAGGTAGCCCTGATCTGGCCCTGTTTTTCGGTTAAATCATGTTTTTAATACATATCATGGTAATGCACCAGCTTACCTCCATGCACATTTTGTATTAAATAATAATATAACAAGAAAAGCAACAAATAAGAATTTTATTATACCAAAGATAAAAGGGAAAGAGTCTTCATGTTTTTTTCTATAATGCGATCAAAGATTGGAATACATTGCCACTGGAGATTAAAGAGGTGAAAACAAAACAAAGTTTTAAGAAAGCTGTAAAATCGTTTTTATCTACAAATGCTAGTGTTACTACATAAAAAGCTTGTCTGATTTCATCGTTTATTTATTATTTTAGTATCATAAGCATTTTGTGATAATTATTAAGACAAAATATGCTACTGTAAACATGTCATTTTTCAAAGCATTCTGCTATACCCATAAAAGTACCTGCCTAAATTCCAATGATTATGTAATTTTGTTATTTCTTGTTTACTAGCATGGCTGTTATTTGAGGACCCCATTGGAAATAAGCTTTTTTGATAAGGCTTTTATGGCTATCCTTAGGTAATATCTATCAACTGTATGTCATGCAATGTATTTAATAATAATAACTTATAGATGTTAAATTGGATCTTCCTTAATAAGCATAGTGCTGAGATAATGTGTGTGTATTTCTTTTTTTCTAGTAGTATGCTAGTCTGTAATGTTTTAATTTGTGAATCATGACATTCTGTGATATTTTTAAAGGAATAAAATGAAATGAAATGAAAAATGAAAAAAAAAAGGAACAGTGTGTATTACTCAGTAGCATCAATACTTCAAAAAGCAAAAAATTGATTTAATGAATGCCTTGGAAAAGTCTTTGTTCCAAGTTAAATAATTTTAAGGTAAAAACCGGAAGACTGGATCCTTCTCAAAACATATCAATATCTCCTGATTCGAAATAATTGTGGAAGGCATTCTATAAACAAAATATTATAGAATGATAAAAAATTCCAAAAAGGTAATAAGAGATCACAAAGCTCTCATTAACAAATAGTGTCTTTAAATAAACCGAGTCTATTTTTTCTACAAATTATTTTGATCGTTCTTTAGTTAATTAACATTCGAGGTTCTCAATTGTTTGAAATTTGACTCTGTTGCAGAGTTTATGCACAGCACTAAAAATTTGCGGTATTTTCCCGATTAAATTACAAACTGAATCACTGATCCTTTATAATTACAAAAGAATACATGTAAACACTTTATAAAAATCACTTATTCGTTACACAAATGGCACGGTCGTACATATGGATAAAATTTAAAATACCTGTTCTGAAGAGAAGAGGAAATTCTGGTCAATACATTCGAATGAATTACCGTTTTTGAAAGTAGATTTGCCGCAATTTTTTGTCTGTTTTCTTGATCAAATTACTCTTACAAAAAAAAGAGAAACTTCAGAATAGTAAAATACTTTTTAAATTAAGTGTCTTGAAATTATCAGTAAAAAACTTTTTACATTAATAAAATGATTTTTGAAACGGTGTTATGTTTGACTTACATTGCCAACATTATTCTAATCTAGAGCCGTGACTCTTTTGAAAAGAAATATTTAATTTTTTTTTAAATAGAACAAAATATTTTTAATTACAACTACTAATCAAACTTTACAGGGAATTTTCAAAACAAATTCGTTGTTTTTGTTCCTTCATGCTTAAAGTCCAGTGATGTCTAAGAGATTATGCAAGGTTAAGACCTATTTAAGTGTCTACCTTTTAGAATTGAAAGGCACAAAAATTGTTTTCGTTTTATCAATAAGAGAGAATTTAAATATTAGGATTTTGTGATTATCAGATCTCTTACTCTGTCAAAAAAATCTGTACTGTGTTGCACGCATAAAATTTGAACCGTTACTGTGTAGGAGAAAACTTTACTGCGTCGGGACCACTGCAATCAAAAAGACCAAGGAGAACCCTGCAAAACTATTATATTTATTATGTTTAGATTATTGAATATTTACCTCCCGAATCCCTAAGGGCCATTTCAAAGGTTTTTTGATTTTTTACTAATGGAACCTTATGGGAATTTCTTAAAAAAGCGCCTAATTATCATATTTTTTCACGTTTTTGCAGAGTTTTTTTTCTGTCAAGTACATGAAAGTTATTGTAATTAGTATTATGATATTGTGAATTTAAAAAAAAAAGGTGACATCTCGGTTTGTGTAGAAATTATAACAAAGTTTTTTAATACCCAGTACTTGTACACGTATCTCTAAATTTACATGTTGTACATGTATATGTATATATACTGAAAGGAAAAAGAACCGCAGGGTAAACTTTTGAGGTGAATTAAATTTGTTTTTCTTAAAATACTTTTTTGTTTTCCTATCTACCTTTTAAAAATCATCTTTCAAAAAGATATAACCAAGTTCTCATATGAATATGACTAATTATTCATAAGTTATTCAAGCTCAAATGACGATACCCCCCAAAAGTGAAAACTCTCATTATCTTCAATGTCTATCTCGTGCATTTGTTAGAGTCTTGTTTCTCCTTTGCATGGAATTTCATCAGAGTGTTTATCTTTCAAACCCTGGCTATATTTAGCATGGGTAACCACGCAAAAATAAGTCAAACGGCGCGCGCATGCGCCAGTGAGAGGAATACAACCGTAAGTTGACTGGCTCAAAAAACTAAATTGCGGAATTGTTTTCTTTCAAATTTCGTATGAATGTATTGATTATAATCGTCTACTCTATAAATGGCTGTTTTTGTGGTAATAATGTGGCGATTTAAGAGATGGCAGGACGAATAACCCGCTCGTAACATGGCTCTGTTTCGAGTTATCGTCATCGTCACGGTTGATTGAAAACCATTCCAGACCCTCTCTGACAACGGTAAAAAGCCTTATGGGGGAAAATTTACAAGAGACTGCTTAGTAAACCGCTGTTGCCTTTTTCATTATTTAGGCAATTCGAAAACAAGACCCCATTGAACTTCCGTAAACTGTGCCAAGATTGCAATAAATTCATAATGTGTCTTAATATTGAAAAACGATATGCATACCTCATATGCATCAAATAATGCAACAAGATTTGTTGACAAACTCGTCGGTATCAAATTTCACGTGTTTTGGGCTTTTTAGCGTTTTCCCTACTAGACGTCATAAATTTTACGGTTGAGTAATTCTGAATACCGATTTTAATGCGCAGTAACTAAATTTCCCTTCTGACCAATTTTCATAATTTTCGGTCATGTGGTCAAATTTTTATCGAAAATTATGCTACCCTGCGTTTCTTTTTCCTTTCAGTATATTATTACGGAGGAATATTCGGCGTTATTATTACGCGTTTCTTACTGGGAATTGAACTTGCTCTGTACGTTATCGAATCTTCTTGGGATTTGAAAAAAATGTCCAATAAGAATTTATTTCCCCAGTGATTTTTTTTTTACATAATTGTTTTTTTTCAAAAATAAGCTATAGACTACAGACAAAGTTTATTATTATTTTACTCATCATTTTTATTTTTAATAAGTCTAGGTAAACATTTTACGTTTTTCATCATTGTACAATAACCAATCAAACAATCGCTCATCATCTTCTTGTTCGGTGTATATTTGGTCAAAAACATTCGTCTAGTCTGGCGCATGTTACAAAAAGGAAATTTGCCTTTTTGCACTTATCAGAAACTTTGCATACTATTAAAATTCGTGCAAACTTTTGAACCTGTGCACAGGAAAAGTAAACATGTTGTATTTAAAATGAAATGTAAAAAAAAAAAAACCGACACATTTCATTTATTTGCATATTTATTTTTGGGACCTGACATATTAACACTTTGTAAGCAGTTTCTGTAAAATTGGTTAACCTATAGAGGCATCGTTCGTAACAATCTGTATTAGCTATTTTTGCTTAAGACAATTATTCTTTTTATTCAGGGTTGGTTCATCTCTATTTAATTTTACATTATACACTTCAATTTACACTTTGTTTCCAGAACACCTATGCCCATCAATTTTTCCAATGTTACACACACTGTACTTGTTAAATAAGTTGTATTAAATTCTTACACCCAAGCGAAAGATAGGGACAATAAATCTCTCTTCTACAACTTCATTGATTTTGAACAAACTAAGCAGCACAACATAATTCTAAGAACATGAAAGATTTCACCTTTTTGTGGAGAATAGCACAATTGTTAAACTTTGTCTAGAAATCATAGACTTTCAAATACAACAAAGAAGAAAATCAGAAATACATCCTCGAGTAAGGATTATTATTTTTTTTTACAAAATGACAATTTCTCTTAATTATTCAAATTAAACAACAGGCATTGCATGTAAATTATATGTACATACGCTATTGGCCTTAAGGTTATCAACAATGATTTATCGTTTGGTCTCTAAACCAAATCAAGGTGAGTTTTAAACTCTACAGAGGATTTTTTAAAGCGAATTCATAATAATAGAATTTGTCGATGAAGGTTTAGTTCAGCAGTTCAAAATCTATAAATTCGTATTGAAAAAGATGAGTGATCATCAGGCGTACAAAATCCTTTTAGTGTGGTTAATATGAAGGAAAAAATACATTATATATACATGTAAGTATATTCTCAGTTTTAAGAAAATAATTCTGTGATATTTTATCGTACATTTCAATGTTTACTTTAGTTATATTATCCAAAAATTTCTAAAATCTGCACAAGCTTGAAATAATTTGCTTATTAAGTAGAATACACACACTTAAAAAGGTAAAAAGAATCATTTTTTGTAGTCTTGTATTTCGTAGTTTTCCTTCGTATCAGTTGTTCATCGTTCTTTACTCTTGAAAGTTTACCTTAACTATGGTTCCTCAAAAGGTGTTCCAGAATCCATGAATGCGAATTTAAATTTTGTTATTTCAGTATCGAATTTTTAATGATGCTACCTGTATCGAATTCTCAATGATACTACAGACTTTTAAAGCAAATTGCCAGAGGAGGCTTGTTTGCTTTCAAAATATGATACAGGTGAAAAATAGCGTTTCTCTTTAGGTATTTTTGTTTTATTTTGAAAAAAAAACATTACCAATATTCATGACTGAAATTACCTTGAACTCTTTTTTTTATATTACGTTGGGGAAATTGACACTTTTACCAGACACTCTGTGTGCATGGATTAGAGTTTTATTGGACAATCCTGTTCTATAAAATGTTTAAAATACACATATATACCTGTGATTATGAAATTTACCAATTATTTTAAAGTTTACTCAAATTTAATTTTTTGAAGTGAAGGTAGGTATATATTGTTGCAGAACAATATATGCACCTTCACAGGTTGTATATCAATGTATATATACTGGGCAAATAGGTTAGGGATCATACTTTTACACGAGAATACTATTTTCATAAACATGAATTTATGTGAGAACAAGGCTTAAGTAGTTTTAAAAACATGTCATATACACGAATCGATACTTAAGTCACACGTGTTTAATGAGTTTAGAGACATACGAGAGTTGTACAAGAAAGTCGTAGACAACAAAGTTTATTTTTTCTTTTCTAAATCAATTTTTTGTCAGAGCAAAACGTAACATTTTTTGATCATTTATTTCAAGTTTCATGATGATACAACATTAAATAAAAAACTATTCAAAAATTATGTAAACCATGTAAGTGTACATCGGCGTACGAAAGCCAGAATTTACGTTTCTAATAAAATCAAAATATATTTTTATTTCACATGCATGCGTCTATTAATATCCAAAGGATTTTTTTTTGATGAAGGGACTTATTTAGATTCACTATTGTCCGTTTTTTAAAGCAGATTAAAATCTTAGTCAAAATTAAGACGAAAGATCACCTTACATTTCAGGCAGCAGAGAATACATCTTGTTTGACGACGTTCATGGCCCAGACGTCGTGGCCCAGAATGTCCCTAACTGTCTGCGTTTAACACACAGTAATCTACTTCCTACGTGCAGTACCTATTTTTCGATCTAGAGGAAAAGCTATCATTAAATCGCATGCCATTTGAGAACTTATCTATTAAATTTTAATTTTTTATAAAATTTGAATTTTTATAAAATTTAATTTGTAATGTCCTTTCTGTACTCTTTTTTCAAGTCTCTGATGTTTATCAAACAAACCATAAAAATGATTTCCGTGCGCCGGTTTCGTGTCTGATGACGTCATTTTCATCAATCTCAATTCAATCAACACTTTGAAATCCATGACAAAAGTCATCTGTTTCTAAAGCTATTTATATGAAAATTTGACATATTATTAAGATTTTGATTCTAATTTCAATGACTTAAATTTGAGTACAATCTTTTACAGAGCACCAAAGAAATAAAGCAAATGCAATAGTTATATACGTAAATTATTCCGAATTTTGTACGTTATATGAAAAATTTATATTTAAGCAGTCAAAGTTTTAAAGAACATTGAATATGCTAAGTCTATGCAAAATTTGGTTAGTATTGGTTGCGTGTTAAAAAAGTTATAAATATTGTCTATGACTTTTTGGGACAACCCTCGTATTGGTCAAGAAAGCTTGTGGCGTTAAAAAAGTAAGTGGAACAATGAAAATATAGAAGTATCAAAGATGGTTTTCCTTTGGGAATACAAGAAAATCAGGAAGCTGGCAAAACGCAACGCCACGTTGCAAAAAGACTTCATAATTCCCAAAGTAGAATTAACAGTTATTGAACCGATATATACAGGCAAATAGTTTTCAATAAAAGGATAAAATAGGGACGCCCAAGGTGTACGGTAGTCCTTGACGATCGTTATTTGGCCAATTTTGCTGAGACGCACCGCTTCCAGAGTGCTTTTAAGCTTAATACTGGGCATCAGAAAGCAACGAGCAGACGGATTCTACTCAAACAGTTTGAAAAAGACTTGCCGACCAGCTGTTTGTCCTGTATTAAGATTAGAGAGCCACAGAAATCCACTACACTGGCCAAATAAACACCAAAATTTGGTAATGACGTCATTGGTGTTCTATTCTCTTGTAAGACGAGTCGCAATTTGTTTTGACTTCCACGATGACAGAAGACTTGTTTTGGATGGCAAATGGAGAAAGATATGCTGATTATGTCATTTCTGAGCAATACACAGTAAATGAAGGTTTGGTGATGATTTTGGCAGGCATAAGTATTGACTGCAAAACTGCTTTGCACATTAATAAAGGCAACCGGACAGTTTTAGAATACCGAAATGATATTCTTCATCTTATTGTAAGACGTATTGCATACACTCTGGGGGAGGATTTCATCTTAATGGATGATAATGCTCGACCTCATAGTGTCCGAATCGTAGGGTATGGCTTTTTATAAAAGGCTAGTTTTAGCTTATATTTTTAGATTTTTTAGTAGAAATACTTTGTGAATATGTCATAGAAATATATTTTAATAAAAAAGATCAAAGGATCCTTGGAATACGGAACATGGAAAAGGAGGGGGGGGGGGTCCCGACCCAAAGCACCTGTGCAACAATCTACGTGAAAACCGAATTCAACAAATTAAGATAATCATCTATAACAAAAGCAATAATAAAAGTATTGCAGCTGCTTTGACACCTGAGAACGGATTCCTCAAGAGGTTATATTTCATGTTTTCTTTGATGAGCATGCTGGCAATTCTTCGATAAGTTTCAAACAGTATAGTAAGAAAAATATATATGAGGGATCCAAAAAACAAAAGCACATTAGTACTCGAATGGGTTAATCGAAAACATGAAGCTATGCTAAATTAACAAGTGTAAAGCACTATATGTATTTGTCTTTACCATGTAAATATATTTGTTGTTCAATAAAATATTGCTTTTTAGTGTTTTTTCTTTAAAATCATTGTTTTTAAAGCTTTTAAATAAAATTGAGAGAAACAATTGTAATAAAAAATGTATGAACGCAAATAAAAAAAATTGGTAGATGTTTCACTAGCAGACATTGCGGTAGACGTTTATATAGAACATATAAAACAGTTTCTGTTACAATAAGTATTAGACATACTTACAGGAAACTTAAATTGTATAAGCTGGCGAAAACATTGTCCTCTATTGTGGTGATTTCATTGCTGGCAAGATCTCTAAGAAAAGAATAAAGAAATTAAGTGTAGATATTCCTTTAAAAATGCATCCTTAACGAATCTTGATTTTTATCATATTTCATAGAAAAAAATGTGATTAACAAAACCCTAAATTGTTCAGAGCCCTGCAAGCATCGATTGGAATACTTTTTATACGTTATATTGATTGCCTTTTGTCTCTTGCATTGATTTTGAAATGTAATTTCTCTAAGTTCTATTTTTTATGTAATTCCTAAAATGTTGGAATTATAAATACAATATAATACTCTGCATTGAAGTTCATTACTCTTGATAAAGTTTTGTGCATGCAAAAATATGTGACCCATATTAACATTTAACAATTTGCACAAGTATATACTGAAACACAAATGCATATCTAAACTGAGAATTTAAAAAACAGTGATTTTTATTATATAATTAAGGGATGACTTATCATAGAAGATATACAGTTACCTCCATTATTGTCTTATGCTCAAAGTTGTGAATTTACTATTTATTTTTATTATTTCAGTTCAATTATTTTAAGTAAAGGTTGTCGTACAATAAATATATAGATCGTCACATGTTGAAAATTAATGGCATGCGTTTCATATTTGTGTATCATACATTATTTACAAAGGAGGAGTGGTAGGTGTATACACAAATGTACAAAAAATTATGTGAAAAACAAGTTAAACAAATTAAAAAAAAATTAACAAAAACAATATTTAAAGTAATACAGTTGATGTTACTTCTGACAACAGATTTCAGGAGCGATTAAATTTGAAATATTAGTTCATAAACCTACTGGTAATTCTTCAATCAGTTTCAAACACTACGGTAAAAAACATAAAGGGATTCAACAATCACAAGCACATTTCAAATCGAATGGGTTCATCAATAAGATGTACCGGGAGCTATGTTAAATTAAAAAATATTAGGCACCATATGTAATTGTCTTAAACGTGTGAATATTTTGTGTTGTTGAATAAAATATTATTTGGTTGAATATTATTTAAAATCTTCTCTTTTTCAAAAATTCTTGAACTAAAATTGACACCAAATTTAACTTTAACCAAAAATGTTTGAAAAGAAAAAGTAAAATATTTGTAGAAAATGAATCAATAGCAGAGAATGTGATAAACGTTTAGTGAACATATATAACGATTTCTGTTACAATAAATACTAGAACATACTTACAAATTACGTAAATTGTACAAGCTGGAGAAAACATTGCCATGTATCGTGGTGATTTCGTTTCCGAAAAGATCTCTACGAAAGGAAAAAATGCATATACAGGATACATACTGAATATATGTGTATAGCTTAACTGTGAATTAAAAAAAATTGTTATTTTATTATTATTCGTTAGGGGCGACGAATCATAGAATAACACACAATTACTTCCATTAGACCGTCTTTTGCTAAAAATTATGAATTTTACTATTTCTTTAAAAACAGTTCAATTATTTGAAGTGATTTGGAATACAAGTATATACCGTCACATGTCGTATTTCAAGGGCATGTTTTTTTTTCATATTCGTGGTTCATACGTTATTTACAATAATGAAATACTCAACACAGCTAATTGTGCCACGTACTTTTCACGTATGTTAAACGTATGTGACACGTACGTGATTTCACGTACGTTTTCTATGAAAAAAGCACCACGTACGTTATACGTATGTTTTCACACGTGTGAATATCATGCGTGTCACTTATGTTAAACGTACGTATTTCCTACCATACGTTACAGATATATTGCACACGTATGTTAATCATACGTTTCACATATTAATAACGTACGTGCAACGTGTGTGTAGCATATGTTTCTCATAACATGTTTAATGGGTTTATTATTTGCACTGCTCATATTGTAAATGTATAAATACCATACAAAAATGTGTCAAACCATGGTTAAACACATGTTTTGAACATTTTTTTCACATATTGTAAACGTTGTTGAAACAAAAATTACGTGCAATTTAAATATACAATTCATGCATTTGACATAATTTCCCTCAAAGGCTTATTTTCTTTTCATCTGTTGAATGATCCACTTTCTGCCTGGTTATCCTTCACTTTAAATTTCCTGATCCTAACTGCTCTTGAAGCAATCACAACAAAAGACATATTTAGATTTAAGCCAAATTTAATGTTGAGTATGTTTACATCAATTCATTCTTCTCCAGATCTCTGTTATCTGTATAGAAAAAGAAAATATTAAATGAATGGAATAAGGGAAACCCCATTTTTCCCCCTGAACATTATCATTATCCACATATTAATCCTGGTTGATTCTCTGTTGAACTTAAATATAAATACTAAACAACAATAAATTAATTTTTTAGTATTCATAACCATGATCTTTTAAACTATTTTTTTTCACTATAGCCTAAAATATCTACCTTGTAATCCTCTTAAATAAAATTCATTACATAGCATTGATTTGTGGGTGAACTCGGAAGAAAGATGTGTTTGTACGTACTGATACCCTATATGCCAGCTTATGGTTAAAGCTTCCCAAGTGCTAGTCAAACTCCAAAGTCAAGGTCAAAGGTCAAAATTGTTGACATCCAAAAAAGGACTTGTCACACCGAATAAATCTGTGAAATATGAAAGCCCTACTACTTTCATCTCAAAAGTTATGATCAAAGTTAAAGTTTTTTAACAGTGGGTTAAACTAGAAGTTCAAGGTCAAATATTTTAATCTATACCCATTGAAAGGTCTTGTCAAAGTAAATACACAAGTGAAGTATGAAAGCCCTTGCACTAACTGTTCAAAAGTAAAGGCCAAGATTCAAGTTATGAAACTTTCTTAAAAGTGAGTCGTACTCCAAGTTCAATTCAAAGGTTAATTTGGTGTACCAATACAAAAGTATTGTCACAATGAATACCCAGGTCTGTGAAATATGAAGGCCATACTTTCACCCACTAAAATAATATGGCCAATGTGAAAAGATTTTGCAGACAGACAGACAGGGCAAAAGCTATATAGATGTATCCCAGAATCTTTGATTATAAGGGTATAAAATAGGGATATCAACGAATATTCGAGTACTCGACTATCGTTCGATCCTACCGACAATCGACTAAAATTTCTTTAGTCGGTTATTCGTTAAAAATGTGTTTCATCAAAGTAATTTGGAATTCAAGGCAATAAACTTACATTTGCCCATTTCATTTATTGACAGATCATTATTTTCATATGTAAAAAAAAAAATATTTCTCTGTATTTGTACGTCGATTTAATTTCGGCAAACATATCTTCAAAATACAATGTAAATTAGGGTCAGTTATAAGAGTATTTAAACCATGTTTTATTTTTCTGATATCTTTTTTCTGATATTAATTTCATGCAATCATTGATTGTTTGCACAAAATTTCATAATCAAATTTTATCCCAAGCTATCTCTCTCTCTCTCTCTTTGTTTTTATAGGAGAAACGCTTTAATTGTTTACCTGTCAAAGATCATTGACGGACACGTAGAAATTGGTTTCAATTATGGGGTACATGTACTACCGTTATGTAAAAAAAGGAAAAAAAACGAGCTTATATAGCCTGCATTTAGATAATATGCGCAGGAAATATATTAAGTTTTAAATTAAATACATTGGATACATATTGATGTACAGTTTTTATTGTACTACGCACATGTTTACAATTCAGTAATATGTTGTATAATGGTGATAGCATAGGTTAAATATTGTAAACTAGTCTGTTAAAGACAAACAGTGGTGATGATATGAAAAAATAATTAGAATTAGACGAATATTCGACTATCGTTCGACTAAAGCATCCAAGTATTCGACTAAGCTGTCCGAGTAAAATTGACAACCCTTGTATAAAGCTTATTCCTAATTGTCATGAACTTAGTCTTTTTGCTTTCAACTTAGGAGCATTTTATAGATTTTCAATGAATCAATGCATTTTCAGTTTATGATTAATTAATAAAGCTGTGCCTTTACATCTGATCCACTTACCCTTGGGCTATATGAATTTCATAATTTTAGTAGGACTCAATGCTTATTGAAATCTTGCTAATAGTTTGCTTTATGTCCAATTAAAAAAATTTAAATTTGAATAAGTTTGATGGGAACCCCCCCCCCATTTTTTGGGGTGATGGTGGGGGGGGGGCTGTAAATGCTTAAATTTTACCAGACAGAGCACAGTGTATGACAATGGACAACAAGAAACCCAAGGGCCCTTCTTAGAAATTGTACAATCTATCACTAGTATTTGAAGCCTCTATGTTTATAAGACCCAAAATACATCAACCAAGACAATTTTACGATTCTTAGCCAGATAGGACTGAAAATATTTCAATAAAGCTATAAATACCATAAGTAGGTCATGGTGACCTACTTTTTGGTCGACATTCTCCAAAATCCCAAGATGCCTCAACTGACAAAGTTTAACAATTCTAGGCCAATATAGACTTCATTTGGTTTTATTTTCCTGATTATCTCCCCTTGTATAAAGGTCCAAACCCTAGTTTTAGTATAAATGGTAGCCCTAGGGCCAAGGATGCCTTGTGACAAATTTGACAATGATTGTCCAAGAGGATCTTGAGTTATGGCTAAAAAATTTATGCACACCGCACAAAAGAGCTTAAACAGTATACATGTGTATCTATTTATTGGCTATGGGGACAATAGCTAGTTTATCGTCCCCCAAGACAGCAACTATTCCCAAGATGCAGCTGAGGGAAATAGTGTGCCGTTGAGGGAAATAATAAACAAGCTATTATCCGAATAGTAAGTAAATAGGTGTTTTATGATGGCACCTGATCCCACCTCTGATGATTAGGAGGTCTGTGTTTGTTCTGCTCTTATTTTGTATTGTCTTATGGACTTTGAGATTGAATATACTGTTCATTATCTCCATATCCTTCTTTTATATACTGCATGAAGCTGACTTAACTTATATGTAAGGTCCGATCTGGATAAAACCAGAAGAATTACGAAATGAAAAATTGAACTTACCTTCTTTAGCTCGGCATGGACCCATCTGTTTTTGTGTGTGTTCCAAGTTATACTTTTTGTCCTTGAGGTTAAAAAAATTATATGTTAAAAAAAATAAACGACTTTCACATTAAATTTTACAAAAGCTATTCCCCTTTGCGAGGTCAATCCAGCGTAAGGCCCTGTTTTCCCTCTGTATCCTTACCAAATTTATTGGTCAGTATCTTAAAAATAAATTTGTAATGAATATGTTTATTAAGATTTTCATGTTGCCCCAAACTTTGGCAATACAGGTACAGATCTAAATTGTCCAATAATGTTTGAAGATTGAAAATAATAACAGGTAACATACAAAGGACAAAGTGGGAAAAATTAGAGTTATGCCGACAAGGGGAGATAACTCTTAGTAGTGTGAAATTCGTCCAACTCGATTGCATTTTAAATTTTACATGAAAAGCTTCAAGTTACATGTAGTATTTGCAAGTCTAAAAGAAATATGTTCAGAAAATCTTATTCCTTTTTAAAAGTATTATCATATCCAAGATTATACTGGTTAAACTTTAAGAATCTGTTTTGGAGTCCATTCTAGGCATTTAGGTTTTTACAAAGATGAGCTTCAGTCACCATCCTGTAATGCATATCTAAAATCACATAAAAATTCACAATCTCAAACACAATTAATATTCATAAGGATTAAAAAGGGCAGATACGTAAAAACAGAACAGTTACACCATTATTGCACTCAAAGATATTAATTTCCTTTACCATCTAATGTGATGTTTTAAATACTGTAAAAGAAATAAATTCAGTGAGTGGAACATTACATCAAATTGTTGTTGTTTAATTTTTTTTAATCTTATTTGTAAGGTTAAAAACTATTTTAAATAAATGATTAATTCTTATTACGATATTTTTAAACTTCACCTGCATTTTGATATAACGTTCCCGTGTTGATGGATACACCTGGGTGCTGACCAAGACAGGTTAGTGCCTCAACATGGTCAATATTTTTTTGTTTTTGGTTACCCAAGTTTCCATTATGTAATACACTGAACCCACCCCCCCCCTTAGTTTACATGCAATACACAGTCATAAATTAATTGAATTAATTGTTGATTTTATGCATTCCTCACCGTTAGCTAGGCCCTAGAACTTGCAGATGTCAGACTTCTCTTTCCAGTGACGTCAGTGGTAACTTACATGTAAAACATAAATGGAGGCTTGAAAATTCCGGAAGGTATATTTTATGTTTTATACGGACGGTACCCACTGTATATTTGATAATTATCTAGGTGAATCATTTACTTCCTTTTGAGATTTGTTGAGAAATTATCATGAATTTCTTTCTTTTTTTTAAATATATCTTTGCTCTTGAATTCGGATTGATTATATCTACCGATGACCGAGTTTAATTTTATATGCCTCTACCGATATCCGATACACATGACGAGATTGGAGAACTTTTTATGTAAACTTTGTTAATTGTTTTAGAGTAAATTTCAAACCAATGCGAACTGATAACATCATGCCAGACATGAAAAAAACACACACGACAAGTCAACAATGCACACATATGTATGCTTCAGTTTTGATTGAGTATAACCAAATATCATAATAATGTTTATGTCAAAAAAATATATTTTAGATTTAAAATATTATAATTATTCAAATACATGCAACTTCTGATCTAAGGACCCGTTATACATGTTATAAGAAGGATTTTATAGATGGTCATATCACTATGATTGCTCCTCTTCCTGAAAAACAGGTTAAGCCCTAAGTTCCTATTGATTGTTATGTTAGATAATATCTTGATTAGTTCTCCAAAATCACTTAAACTATTAAGGTAAAATACTTAGTTGTGGAAGTCCGCCAAACCTTTATACATAAAGTTCCTGTATTTTAAGCGAAATTATGTAGTCCCTAGCAACAATAAATATTTAATGCATTGTTTTTTAACTTTACAGCAAAAACTAAATGATAATTTGATTAATAAATTAAATTTGAAATAAAGTAAAAAGGATTAGATTTAAAGTCAACCTACATTTATCATACATGTATCTAATAGTATTAATTTACAAAATATACAGCCTTCTCTTTCTGAAACATAGCTTTTCGCACACATGTAAAACACCTTTTTAAATGTATATGTAACATGTGCCTGATAATACACATACTATATTCATCAACATATATGTAATGAGAGCTTTAGAATACAAGTTAACCGAAATTAGTTTATGTCCATCTGTATATCTAATGTGTGGTTTATAATACACATAAATTATATATATAAATGACATTTGTGCTTTATAAAACACATGTAAACCATGAGTTCATTAACGTATATGTAAAATGTGGTTTACTATACACATGTAAACCATGTGTTCATTAATGTACGTGTAACATGTGGTGACTATACACATGTAAACCATATATAAATTAATGTACGTGTAACATGTGGTTGACAATACACATGTAAACCGTACGTTTATTAACGTACCTGTAACGTATGGTTGCACATAACATATGTTACACGTACGTTTCACGTATGTTACACATACGTGTATTCCAAACATATCTTTAACGTACGTTATGTAAAACCTAAGTAGTCACACATATGTTATACGTACGTTGTTCCACATACGTGAAACGTATGTTTGTAATACACATATGTGATACATACATTTCACATACGTGATACATGTGTTATGTGCAACCATATGTAACAGGTACGTGGCACAATTAGCTGTGAAGTGGTATACAACAATCTACATGAAAACCGAATTCAACAAATTAAAATAATCGTCTATTACAAAAACAATAATAAAAGTATAACAACTCATTTTTACCCCTGAGAACGGATTCCTTGAGAGAATATATTTCATGTTTTCTGTCATGAACATGCTGGTAATTTTTCGATTAGTTTCAAACAGTATACTGAGTAGCAAGAAAAATATATATGGAGGAATCCAAAAACAAAAGTACATTTAAACTCGAATGGGTTCATCGTAAAGATGTAGCTATGTGAAAGTTACAAGTACAAAACACTTTATATATTTGTCTTTACCATGTGCATATTTTTTGTTCTTTAATAAAATATCGGTTGTTTGAATGTCATTTGAAAATCTATTGTTTTTTTTAAAACACAAAAGTAGAATGTTGGAAGAAAATTATTCACTAGCAGACATTGTTGTAGACGTTTATAGAACATACAGTATATATCAGTTTCTGTTACAATACGTACTGGATTACTTACAGTTCACGTAAATTGTATAAGCTGGCGAAGGCAATGTCCGGTATTGTAGTGATTTTGTTAAAAGAAAGAGATCTACGAAGAGAATAACAGAAATAATGTGTACATAGTCCTTTTACAACATACACCTTTTAAGAATCTTAATTTTCCACAAAATCTATTTTAAAATATTAGATGAATAAATGAGTCTCATTTTCTTTGTAATTTAAAAAGAAATACAAATAGAGTTTAATATCCACAGCTAATTCACTCTGAGGTAGATGCTTGTAGAATGAGGCATAGTTAGCCTATTATCCCCGATGTAAATGGATTTCCGGGGAGGGGATAGGTAGCATGGTTAACATGTTAATCTTGTAAGATAGGGTCTTAGTTACAAATAGTGGGTCTATTTAGATACAAATGTATTTATAAACAACTAATTAAATTAAGAAACTAAGTAAAGATTTCTACGAAAGGAATAACAGAAATCAAATGTAGATAGTCGTTTTACAATATATACCCTGACGAATCGTTATTTTTCATATTTAAAAAAAAAAAACGATGAATGAAACACATCATTGTTCAGAGTGGTCCAAGCGTGGTTGAGAATTCTTTTATACGTAATATTGATAAGAAATGTCACTTGCATTGATTTTGAAATGTAAATTCTCAAATAAATGAGTTTTATTTTTGTAATTTATAAAATAATACAATTATAACTACTGCATAATTTCTCTGCATTGCAGTTCATTATTCTTGATAATTTTTTTTGTGCATCGATAAAATGTCATTCCTATGAAAATTGTACAACATATAAATGTACATACTGAAAATATATGCATAGCTTAACTGTGAATTTAAAAAAAAATACATTTTATTAATATTTTTTAGGGTGACGAATCTTACAGTGATGTACACTAACTTCCATTACCGTCTTTTGCTTAAAATTATGAATTTTAATTTTTCCTTTAAAGGTTGATCTGGGATACAAATATATACCATCACATGTCGTACATGTAAATCAAGGGCATGTTTATTTTCATATTCTAGGGGCATACATTATTTACATAATGAAATAATGAAGTTTTATACAACAATCTACGTGAAAACCGAATTAAACAAATTAAAATAATCGTATATAAGAAAAATAATAATAAAAGTTAATGTAACAGCTGATTTTACCCCTGAGCACGGATTCCTTGACAGATCATATCTCATTTTGTTCTTCTATAAGCATACTGATAATACTTCAATTAGTTTTAAACAGTGTAGTAAAAAAATATAGAGAGAGATCCACAAAACAAATGTTCATTAAAACTCGAATAGGTTCATTGTAAAAATGTAGCTATTTGTCTTTACCATGTGCATATTTTTTGTTCTTGAGTAAATTTTGGTTAATTGTATGTCATTTGAAAATCAAATTATTTTTTTTTCAAAAAAAGTTATAACTAAAAATGAAAGAAACTCAAGTTGCAATCAAAAATGTATGAACGCAAAGGGAGAAAATTGGTAGGAATGTTTCACGAGCAGACATTATGGTAAACGTTTATAGAACATATCTATCAGTTTCTGTTGCAATAAGTACTTGACATACTTACAATTCACTTAAATTGTGTAAGTTGACAAAGACATTGTCCTGTATCGTGGTGATTTTGTTGCTGGAAAGATCTCTACGAAAAGAATTATTGCACAAAATATACAGGTACATACTGAATATATATGTATAGCTTAACAGTGTGTTTAAAAAAATATTTTATTTAATATTTTTTAAGGTCGACGTATTATGGAGTGACGCACACTTACTTCCATTTCCGTCGTTTGCATGAAATTATGAATTTTACCATTTCCTTTAAAAACAGTTTAATTATTTGAAGTGAAGGTTGATTTGGGATACAAGTATATGCCGTCACATGTCGTCAATCAAGGGCATGTTTTTTTCCATGTTCGTGGGTCATACATTATTTACAAAATAAAATAATGAAGTGGTATACAACAATCTACGTGAAAACCGAATTAAACAAATTAAAATAATCGTCTATAAGAAAAATAATAATAAAAGTGTAACAGATGATTTTACACCTGAGAGCGAATTCCTTGACAGATTATATCTCATTTTTTTCTTCTATAAGCATACTGGTAATTCTTCGATTAGTTTTAAACAGTGTAGTACGAAAAAATATATAGAGAGATCCACATAATAAATGTACATCAAAACTCGAATATGTTCATTGTAAAAATGTAGCTATTTCTCTTTACTATATGCATATTTTTTTGTTCTTGCGTAAATTTTGGTAAAATGAATGTCATTTGAAAATCAAATTAATTCCTTTTTTTCAAAAACAATTATAACTAAAATTGAAAGAAACTCCAATTGCAATCAAAAATGTATGAACACAAAAGGAGAAAATTAGTAGGAATTTTTCAAGAGCAGACATTATGGTAAACGTTTATAGAACATATATATCAGTTTCTGTTACAATAAGTACTAGACATACTTACAATTCACTTAAATTGTGTAAGTTGACAAAGGCATTGTCCTGTATCGTGGTGATTTTGTTACTGGAAAGATCTCTACGAAAAGAATTATTGCACAACATATACAGGTACATACTGAATATATATGTATAGCTTAACAGTGAATTTAAAATAAGTTATTTTATTTAATATTTTTTAGGGTCGACGTATTATAGAGTGACACACACTTACTCTCATTACCGTCGTTTGCATGAAATTATGAATTTTACCATTTCCTTTAAAAACAGTTTAATTATTTGAAGTGAAGGTTGATTTGGGATACAAGTATATGCCGTCACATGTCGTCAATCGAGGGCATGTTTTTTTTTCCATGTTCGTGGGCTATACATTATTTACAAAATAAAATAATGAAGTGGTATACAACAATCCACGTGAAAACCAAATTAAACAAATTAAAATAATCATCTATAAGAAAAATAATAATAAAAGTGTAACAGCTGATTTTACCACTGAGAACGGATTCCTTGACAGATTATATCTCATTTTTTTCTTCTATAAGCATACTGGTAATTCTTCGATTAGTTTTAAACAGTGTAGTAAGAAAAAATGTATAGAGAGATCCACAAAACAAATGAACATTAAAACTAGAATAGGTTCATTGTAAAAATGTAGCTATTTGTCTTTACTATGTGCATATTTTTTTCGTAGTAAACTTTGGTAAATTGAATGTCATTTGAAAATTAATTTTTTTTTTCAAAAACAATTATAACTAAAATTGAAAGAAACTCTAATTGCAATCAAAAATGTATGAACGCAAAAAGAGAAAATTGGTAGGAATTTTTCACGAGCAGACATTATGGTAAACGTTTATAGAACATATATATCAATTTCTATTACAATAAGTACTAGACATACTTACAATTCACTTAAATTGTGTAAGTTGACAAAGGCATTGTCCTGTATCGTGGTGATTTTGTTTCTGGAAAGATCTCTATGAAAAGAATTATTGCACAACCTATACAGGTACATACTGAATATATATGTATAGCTTAACTGTGAATTTTAAAAAAAGTTATTTTATTTAATATTTTTTAGGGTCGGCGAATTATAGAGTGACACACACTTACTCCCATTACCGTTGTTTGCTTGAAATTATGAATTTTACCATTTCCTTTAAAAACAGTTCAGTTATTTGAAGTGAAGGTTGATTTGGGATACAAGTATATGCCGTCACATGTCGTCAATCAAGGGCATGTTTTTTTTCATGTTCTTGGGTCATACATTATTTAAAAAAATAAAATAATGAAGTTGTAAACAACAATCTACGTGAAAACCGAATTAGACAAATTAAAATAATTGTCTATAAGAAAAATAATAATAAAAGTGTAACAGCTGAATTTACCACTGAGAACGGATTCCTTGACAGATTATATCTCATTTTTTTCTTCTATAAGCATACTGGTAATTCTTCGATTAGTTTTAAACAGTGTAGTAAGACAAATATATAGAGAGATCCACAAAACAAATGTACATTAAAACTCGAATTGGTTCATTGTAAAAATGTAGCTATTTGTTTTTACCATGTGCATATCATATTTCTTCTTCTTACGTAAATTTTGGTTAATTGAATGTCATTTGAAAATCAAATTATTTTTTTTCAAAAACAATTATAACTAAAATTGAAAGAAACTCCAATTGCAATGAAAAATGTATGAACGCAAAAGGGGAGAATTGGCAGGAATTTTTCACTAGCAGACATTATGGTAAACATTTATAGAACATATATATCAGTTACTGTTGCAATAAGTACTAGACATACTTACAATTCACTTAAATTGTGTAAGTTGACAAAGACATTGTCCTGTATCGTGGTGATTTTGTTGCTGGAAAGATCTCTACGAAAAGAATTATTGCACAACATATACAGGTACATACTGAATATATATGTATAGCTTAACTGTGAATTTAAAAAAAAGAGTTATTTTATTTAATATTTTTAGGGTCGACGTATTATAGAGTGACACACACTTACTCCCATTACCGTCGTTTGCATGAAATTATGAATTTTACCATTTCCTTTAAAAACAGTTTAATTATTTGTAGTGAAGGTTGATTTGGGATACCGGTATATGCCGTCACATGTCGTCAATCAAGGGCATGTTTTTTCCATGCTCGTGGGTCATACATTATTTACAAAATAAAATAATGAAGTGGTATACAACAATCCACATTAAAACCAAATTAAACAAATTAAAATAATCGTCTATAAGAAAAATAATAATAAAAGTGTAACAGCTGATTTTACCACTTAGAACGGATCCTTGACAGATTATATCTCATTTTTTTTTCTTCTATAAGCACACTAGCAATTCTTCGATTAGTTTTAAACAGTGTAGTAAGAAAAAATGTATAGAGAGATCCACAAAACAAATGAACATTAAAACTCGAATAGGTTCATTGTAAAAATGTAGCTATTTGTCTTTACTATGTACATATTTTTTGTTCTTAGTAAATTTTTGTAAATTGAACGTCATTTAAAAATTAAATTATTTTTTTCAAAAACAATTATAACTAAAATTGAAAGAAACTCCAATTGCAATCAAAAATGTATGAAAACAAAAGGAGAATATTAGTAGGAATTTTTCACGAGCAGACATTATGGTAACGTTTATAGAACATATATATCACTTTCTGTTACAATAAGTACTAGACATACTTACAATTCACTTAAATTGTGTAAGTTGACAAAGGCATTGTCCTGTATCGTGGTGATTTTGTTTCTGGAAAGATCTCTACGAAAAGAATTATTGCACAACCTATACAGGTACATACTGAATATATATGTATAGCTTAACTGTATATTTAAAAAAAGTTATTTTATTTAATATTTTTTAGGGTCGACGAATTATAGAGTGACACCCACTTACTCCTATTACCGTTGTTTGCATGAAATTATGAATTTTACCATTTCCTTAAAAAACAGTTCAGTTATTTGAAGTGAAGGTTGATTTGGGATGCAAGTATATGGCGTCACATGTCGTCAATCAAGGGCATGTTTTTTTTTTTCATGTTCGTGGGTCATACATTATTTACAAAAATAAAATAATGAAGTGGTATACAACAATCTACGTGAAAATCGAATTAAACAAATGAAAATAATTGTCTTTAAGAAAAATAATAATAAAAGTGTAACAGCTGATTTTATCCCTGAGAACGAATTCCTTGACAGATTATATCTCATTTTTTCTTCTTTAAGCATTCTGGTAATTCTTCGATTAGTTTTAAACAGTGTAGTAAGAAAAATTATATAAAGAGATCCACAAAACAAATCATTAAAACTCGAATAGATTCATTGTAAAAATGTAGCTATTTGTTTTTACCATGTGCATATCATATTTTTTTCTTTTTGAGTTAATTTTGGTTAATTGACTGTCATTTGAAAATCAAATTAATTCCTTTTTTTCAAAAACAATTATAACTAAAATTGAAAGAAACTCCAATTGGAATAAAAAATGTATGAACGCAAAGGGAGAAAATTGGTAGGAATTTTAAATGAGCAGACATTATGGTAAACCTTTATAGAACATATATATCAGTTTCTGTTACAATAAGTACTTGACATACTTACAATTCACTTAAATTGTGTAAGCTGACAAAGACATTGTCCTGTATCGTGGTGATTTTGTTTCTGGAAAGATCTCTACGAAAAGAATTATTTCACAACATATACAGGTACATACTGAATATATATGTATAGCTTAACTGTGAATTTAAAAAAAAGTTATTTCATATAATATTTTTTAGGGTCGGCGAATTATAGAGTGACACACACTTACTTCCATTACCGTCGTTTGCATGAAATTATGAATTTTACAATTTCCTTTAAAAACAGTTTAATTATTTGAAGTGAAGGTTGATTTGGGATACAAGTATATGCCGTCACATGTCGTTCAGTCAAGGGCATGTTTTTTCCATGTTCGTGGGTCATACATTATTTACAAAATAAAATAATGAAGTAGATACAACAATCTACGTGAAAACCAAATTAAACAAATTAAAATAATAGTCTATAACAAAAACAATAATAAAAGTTTATTAGCTGATTTAACCCCTGACAACGGTTTCATTGAGAGACTATATTTCATGTTTGCTTTTATGAACATACTGGCAATTGTTCGATTAATTTCAAACAGTATACTGAGTAGTAAGAAAAATATATAGAGGAATCCAAAAACATAAGTACATTTAAACTCGAATGGGTTCATCGTACAGATGTAGCTATGTTTAATTAACAAGTATAAAACACTTTATGTATTTGTCTTTACCATGTGCATATTTTTTGTTCTTGAATAAAACATTGGTTAGTTGAATGTCATTTGAAAATCTATTGTTTTTTTTTTTTTAATTTCTTAACTAAAATTGTAAGAAACTCCCATTACTATCAAAAATCTATCAGTATAAAAGTAGAATTTTGGAAGATAAAGATTCACTAGCAAACACTGTCATAGACGTTTATAAAACATATATATCAGTTTGTGTTACATACGTACTAGATGACTTACAGTTCACGTAAATTGTATAAGCTGGCGAAGGCATTGTCCTGTATTGTAGTGATTTTGTTGTAGGAAAGGTCTCTACGAAGAGAATAACAGAAATGATGTGTACATAGTCCTTTTACAACATAAACCTTTTAAGAATCTTAATTTTCCACAAAATCTATTTTAAAATATTAGATGAATAAATGAGTCTCATTTTCTTTGTAATTTAAAAAGAAATACAAATAGAGTTTAATATCCACAGCTAATTCACTCTGAGGTAGATGCTTGTAGAATGAGGCATAGATATCCTATTATCCCCGATGTTAATGGATTTCCGGGGAGGGGATGGGGTAGCGTGGTTAACATGTTAATCTTGTAAGATAGGGTCTTAGTTACAAATAGTGGGTCTATTTAGATACAAATGTATTTATAAACAACTAATTAAATTAAGAAACTAAGTAAAGATTTCTACGAAAGGAATAACAAAAATCATATGTATATACTGTAAACCAACTTTTATTCGCGACGACTTTATTTCGCGATTTCTCAAGGATAAACTAGTTCGCGACGATTTATTTTCGCGATCAAGTCTTTTTGGATCTGTTGTTAATAGACATATACACTCTAAGGACCGGTTCGCGGCGAGAAATATTCGCGATGACGACGCTCTCGCGAACTTCGCGAAAATTTCTCGCACGCGAAAAAAAGTTGGTTTACAGTAGTCCTTTTACAATATATACCCTGACGAATCGTGATCTTCATCATTTTTTTAAACGATGAATGAAACACATCATTGTTCAGATAGCCCAAGCGTGGTTGAGAATTCTTTTATACGTAATATTGATAAGAAATGTCACTTGCATTGATTTTGAAATGTAATTTCTCAAATAAATGAGTTTTATTTTTGTAATTTATAAAATAATACAATTATAACTACAGTATAATTTCTCTGCATTGCAGTTCATTATTCTTGATAATTTTTTTGTGCATCGATAAAATGTCATTCCTATTAAACATATAACAATATATAAATGTACATACTGAATATATATGCATAGCTTAACTGTGAAGTTAAAAAAACATATTTCATTAATATTTCTAGGGTGACGAATCATACAGTGATATACGCTGACTTCCATTACCGTCTTTTGCTTAAAATGAGTTTTACTATTTCCTTTAAAGGTTGATCCGGGATTCAAATATATACCGTCACATGTCGTAAATGAAGGGCATGTTTTTTTCATATTGATGGGTCATACATTATTTACAAAATGAAATAATGAAGTTTTATATAACAATCTACGTGAAAAGCGAATTAAACAAATTAAAATAATCGTCTAAAAAACAATAATAAAAGTATGACAGCTGATTTTACACCTGAGAACGGTTTCCCTTGAGATATTATATTTAATTTTTTCTTCTATGAGCATGCTTGTAATTCTTCGATTAGTTTCAAACGGTGTAGTAAGAAAAACAAATAAAGAGGGATCCACAAAAAAATGTACTTTCAAACTCGAATCGGTTCATCGTAAAAATGTAGCTATTTGTCCTTACCATGTGCATGTTTTTTGTTCTTGAATAAATTTTGGTTGAATTACATTTGAAAATCAAATTAAAGTGTGTTTTTTTTCAAAAACAATTTTAACTAAAATTGAAAAAAAAAACTCAATTGCAATCAAAAATGTATGAACGCAAAAGTGAAAATTGGTAGGATTGGTAGGAATAGCACACACTGTGGTAGACGTTTATGGAACATATATATCAGTTTCTGTTACAATAAATACTAGACCTACTAAGAATTCACGTTAATTGTATAAGCTGGCGAAGGCATTGTCCTGTATCGTGGTGATTTTGTTGCTGGAAAGAAAGGAATTTTTCACGAGCAGACATAATGGTAAACGTTTATAGAACATATGTATATCAGTTTCTGTTACAATAAGTACTAGACATTCTTACAATTCACTTAAATTGTGTAAGTTGACAAAGTCATTGTCCTGTATCGTGGTGATTTTGTTTCTGGAAAGATCTCTACGAAAGGAATAATTGCGATACATATACAGATACATACTGAATATATATGTATAGCTTAACTGTGAATTAAAAACAAAGTTATTATTTTTTAGCGTCGACGAATCTTAAAGTGACACACTCTAACTTCCATTACCGTCGTTTGCTTAAAATTATGAATTTTACAATTTCCTTTAAAAACAAGTCAATTACTGTAAATCACTTTTTATACGCAAGAACTTTATTTATGCGTAATTTCGCGAGACTCTCGACTAGCGAAAATAAAGTTCTCGTGAATAAAATGTTTCAAATTAGAGAGGTTGCCTTACCATTGCCTTACGATACCCGGATACAGGGTTTGGCAAATAAACTAAAACCGAGAAGGCAGAAGAAATATTTCCGGTTTGCAGAGTCAACATTTGTGTTAAAAATTTTATTTTGAAATAACGTGCAGTTACATATTATAAAAAATATCATATAATCACTTAAAATAAATAAATATTATCACTAAACAAAATAAAAATCTTTCAAAATTATTTAGCTGTTTAAACATGAACACATCGAAAATGGACGTATTTTCCTTAGAAAATTTAAAATGTTTCTGAAATAAAAGAATATCCCAGGCAGATTAACTTTTCATGTACGTGGGTTTTCTATCCAAAATTGAAGCCTTTCGCCAACCAGCTTTAATTACATCAGATGTTAATTTCTTACTGATTTTGTTAGCCATCTGGCATGAAGAGGCTTACAATGTAACTCTTGATAGCCGCAAGTCAATGTTAATATCACGAGGAGATGACCCGTCAATCATTTGTGCTGCGCATTCCTCAGCATACCAGTCTTCAAAACAGGATTTCATAGTGTGTTTAAAAACACCACTGGGGGCCAAATCTAACTTGTAACTGATCAGTACAACACGTGGGAACATAAATGCACTGAATTCTTTTGCTTTGAGTAGTTCTCTTAGTTCTTCTCCTCGGTGAGCCTTATACACGTCAAATATACAGAGAGCCCTCTGCCTGACTGGCAGATCCATTTCTTCTTTTATGTTCTCAATGTAAAGAACAATGGCTCTGTCCACGTAACTAAATTTATAAATTCAAAAAAAAAAAATCTTTTAAAATTGGTAGTGTAAATGCCGATCAAGAGCCCCCATCCCCTTTTTTTATATGAAACATTTAATATTTCTTGAGATAGGTACAGTTTTGAATGATATCTGTTAATATCGATTATTCTATCGATTGAATAAGACCCAAGTCTACGGCAATGATTATTAGTACCGGTAATTGAGGCCAATATGATCCTTAGATGTGAACGATTGTAACAATAAAATAATTATTCCTATTGTGAATAATTATAGTCATGAGCTTTGTAGATAAATAAATGTATTATCAGTTTGTTTAGAAAGTCTTTCGGTTCCATTTTGTGTTCATTTGACCAGTGTGTCTCTGAGTGGTAAATGTCCCATTTTTTTGGAAAATTGTACACTTGGTGACACTGTTCTGTCTTTCCTTGATACAAGAGCTGGGGTGGAAGTACATGCCCTGACATTGTACAACCTAATGTACACCCTAATAACACAGTCATTTGACGCTTGTCATCCATGGCTTTAATTGGAACCTGTTTCGAACCTTCTTCTGTCATTGTCCAGTCGCCATCAGGCACAAAATTAGAACCTGTTTGATCCCAATTTATCATTAGAGCTTCCGGGATATTAAATTCTTTACGAGCATCTCCAATTCTAGCAAGGAATTTTGTCTTGATTTCGTCAAAGTCTGACGGTAGAGATTTAACACCTTTTGTCCCTTTACGTTTAACATAACCAAGTCGCTTCATAATTGAAGAGGTCCATGCTTTAGAAAGTACAACTGGCCCCCCATGTTCTTGTAATAACTTTTTATCTTTTGCGAAAAGAATTCCTTTGGCTGCTGCGACCACAATTCTCTTATTGACCACACCACCCGTTTTTCTTAGATTTCCGATGTAATCGTAGACATTGGAGTCATAATAGCCCAGTTTTAGTGGACGTCCCCGTGGTGATTTAGGAAGCCTCTTTCCAAGTTCTGCTCCAATCTTTTTGAATTTTAAGTAGGATGTTTTCATTCCACGAACGGCACATTTATTGATTAACTTCGATAGAACATTACTGAAATGTTTGGCAGCAGCAGTATTTCCATATTTGATTGCATAACGCGCAATTTTCATACGTTGTTCTGGGGAATATTCAGAATAATTACCCCGTTTTCTTTTCCTACTGGTTGGTGGTGTTATACTTCCAATTTCCTCATCTGCTAAACGTTCGGCAATTGAACGTTTTGGGGGAGTAAAAAATTGCGTTTTACTAGGTGTACTCATTTCTGCCGACTAATCTGACATCTGACACATGGTTTCATTTTAATAAAGAATAGACCAAAAGGACTCAGTCAAACGTGAATGAATTCATCTTACACCAAACGGTGAATAGTTCTCTCTCTCTCTCTCTCTCTCTCTCTCTCTCTCTCTCTCTCTCTCTCTCTCTCTCTCTCTCTCTCTCTCGCATACTTGTACAAAAAATAAGAACCAGATTGAAATAAACAATTTCAGCTTTTTACAATGCTTATAATATTTAAAGGAGATTTCTTTTCGATATTTTAGTATTTAAACACAAGACAAACAAATCATATAAGTGTAAATTATATTTATTCAACAATATACGATAAACACGGGAAGTAACTCTTATATGCAAAATAGTCCAAACTACGAAAAATTCTTGATCAGTTTTTGAATTGAAAGTTGATTTCGGATACAAGTATATACGGTCACATGTCGTAAATCAAGGGCATGTTTTTTTTTCCATATTCGTGGTTCATACATTATTAACAAAATAAAATAATGAAGTGGTATACAACAATCTTCGTGAAAACCGATTTAAACAAATTAAGATAATCGTCTATAACAAAAAAAAAAATAATAAAATAAAAAAAAGTATAACAGCTGATTTAACCCCTGACAACAGATTCCTTGAGAGTTTAAATTCCATGTTTTCCTAAACGAGCATGCCGGTAATTTTTCGATTAGTTTCAAACAGTATACTAGTCTGAGTAGTAAGAAAAATATGTATAATGGAATCCAAAAACAAAAGTACATTTAAACTCGAATGGGTTCATGGAAAAGATGTAGCAATGTTAAATTAACAAGTATAAAGCACTTATATATTTGTCTTCACCATGTGCATATTTTTTTTTGTTCTGGAATAAAATATTGGTTGGCTGAATGTCATTTGAAAATCTATTGTTTTTTTTTTAAAAACAAAACATATAACTGAAATTGAAACAGACTCCAATTGCAATCAAAAATGAATCAACGCAAAAGTAGAATGTTGGAAGATAATAATTCACTAGCAGAGACTGTGGTAGACGTTTAGTGAACATATATCATGGTTTCTGTTACAGTAAATACTAGACATACTTACAGTTCACGTAAATTGTATAAGCTGGCGAAGGCACTGTCCGGTATTGTAGTGATTTTGTTGCTGAAAAGAGATCTACGAAGAGAAGAAAGAAATACATTGTAGATATTCCTTTAAATCATACACCCTTTAAAAATCTTGATCTTCATCAAAATTTATATGAAAATATAATACATGTAGATAAACCTTCAATAGTTCAGAGCGCTGCAAGCATCGATTGGAATACTTTTTATACGTTATATCGATTAGCTTTTGTCACTCGATTGATTTTGAAATGTAATTTCTCAAATAAACGAGTTCTATTTTTTATGTAATTACTAAAAATGTTGGAATATAAATAAAGTATAAATGCTCTGTATTACAGCTCATCATTCTTGATAACTTTTTGTGCATGCAAAAATCAGTTATTCATATTAACATTTAACAACATGCACAAGACTATACTTAAAACATATGCTAAACTGCGAATTTAAGAAAAAAATTGGTTTTATTATATAATTAAGGGACGGTTTTTAATTATAAAAGGCATAAAATTACCTCTATTACTGTCTTATGCTCAAATTTGTGAATTTTACAATTTTTTTTAAAAAATAATTTCAGTTAAATTATTTGAAGTAGAGGTTGCCGTGCAATAAATGTATATATCGTCACAGGTTGTAAATCAATGGCATGCGTTTCATATTTGTGGTTCATACATTATTTACAAAGGAGAAGTGGTAGGTCTATACAAAAATCTATGTGAAAAACAAATTAAACAAATTAAAAAAAAAACTTGAACAAAAAAATGATTTTAAGTATTACAGCTGATGTTACATCTGACAATAGATTTCAGGAGAGATCAAATATGCGATATTAGTTCATGAACCTACTGGTAATTTGATAATCAGTTTCGAACAAAGATGGATTCAACAATCAAAAGCACATTTAAATTCTAATGACTTCATAAAGATGTACCGGCAGCTATGTAAAATTAAAAAAGTATTAAGCAAGATATGTGTTTGCCTTTAGCCAGTGAATATTTTGTGTTGTTGAATAAGATATTATTTGTTTTAATGTTATTTGAAATCTTCTCTTTTTCAAAGATTTTTAAACTAAAATTGAAATCAACTCTAATTTCAACAATACATGTATGAAACCAAACGTTAAATATTTGTAGAAAATGATTCAGTAGCAGAGAATGTGATAGACGTGTAGTGAACATATATAACTGCTTCTGGTACAATAAATACTAGACACATTTACAGTTCATGTAAACTGTATAAGCTGGCGAAAACATTGTCCTATATCGTGGTGTTTTCGTTTCCATTAAGAATTCTACGAAAGAAATAACAGAAATCAGATGTAGATCGCCCTTTTACAATATATACCCTGAAGAATCGTGATCTTCATCAAAATCTATTTTTTTTAAAAACGATGAATGAAACCCATCACTGTTTAGAGCGGTACAAGCATGGTTCGGAATTCCGTCATACATGTAATATAGATAGCAAATGCAACTTGCATTGATTTTTAATGTAATTTCTCAAAAAAAGAGTTTTATTTTGGTAATTTATAAAATGATAGAATTATAATTACAGTATAATTACTCTGCATTGCAGTTCATTATTCTTGATAATTTTTTGTGCATACAATAAAATGTCATTCCTATAAAATTGCGCAACATATACATGTACGTACTGAAAATATACATATATCGCTGAACTGTGAATAAAAAACCTTATTTTATTATAATATTTTAGGAGCGACGAATCATACAGTGACATACACTTACTTCCATTGCCGTCTTGTGATTAGATTATGAATTTTACCATTTCCTTTAAAAACAGTTCAATTATTTAAAGTGAAGGTTGATTTGGGATACAAATATAAACCGTCATATGTCGTAAATCAAGGGCATGTTTTTTTATCCATATTCGTGGCAATCTACGTGAAAACTGAATTAAACAAATTTAAATATTCGTTCATAACAAAAACAATAAAAAAAAAGTATTACAGCTGATTTTACCCCTGACAACGGTTTCCTTGAAAGATTATATCTCATGTTTTCCTTAATGAGCATGCTGGTAATTCTTCGATTAATTTCAAAAAGTATAGAAAGAAAAATATATATAGAGAGAGATGAAAACAAAACAAAGGTATATCTTAACTCGAATGGGTTAGTCGTGAAGATGTAGCTATATTAAATTAAATCATGCACTGATATATGACAATGGTTTTCATATGAAATATAAGAGAGAAATATTCAGTGGATGTAAACATCCTTTACTATCAACTTCAGCATACTTTTGTGTTGAATCCAAATGATTTTGCATAGATATATAATATTCCGCAAAAAATGATTATGACGATATAAGAAAATTTATTTTAGGATAGAAACAATTACAAATGCTTATATATTAATAATTTTAGAAGATATATGTGTAACTAAGGGATTTTTCTGTTAAATATTAAAAATTAGGACCTTTCACTGCTTGAAAAAACACCTTTACAAAACTTTACTTGTGAAGTAAATTTCATTAAAGGTGCTCCCAAAAGCAAGGTCATTTTTGTATTAACTTTACAAAAAGTAAAGGTGAAAAGGTAACCTTTAATTACAGGAAAAGATAATTAAAAATAACCTTTTACCTTTAATGCCATATTAAAGTTCATTAAATATACATATTGAAGAAAATTCTTATTTAAATGCTGACTATTGTTTAATACACGTATTCTTTGGATTTTCACAGTTAGTTTAAAGAATCTAAGCTAGTTAGTACCCAGAATTTTAAGACAAATGTCATATATTGTTTTTATTATCTTGTATCCATTTCCAGTGGAAATTAGTATTAGAAATGGTCATCTACAGATTCAAACACTCGACTCATCATTATTTGACAGACTACACCTCAAATAATACAACACCTATGATGTAAGCCAGGTTAGCTTAGTTGGAGCAGCTGGCGTTTATTTTGATACATGTAACAAAACATAAATTTTTAACATCAGGTTGTGGCAGATGCATGTGTATTTGTGTATGTGTCCAGCTTCACACATTTTCATGTATGTGCTCGACTTCACACACCTTGGAAAATATGTAATAGGTTATGGTAGATGCATGTTTGCATATGTATCCAGCTTCACGTATTTTCATGTGTTTGCTCGATTTACATGTCATAAATGTAAAATATGTAACCAAGATGGTGTAAAACATTTACAAGTGTATGATGCAGGGAGAAAAAAAGTTCTGTGTGTTTTGTTCTGCAAAAAAATAAATTATGTCTTGTTGAGAAACTGACAATCAAAATAAAGTAACATATTCATTTTACATAACTGTACTGAAAATCACACATCCAGTTTAAATTACTGTACTGAAAATTGAATTTGTGCAAAAACTCTGAATGAATAACATTTAAAACCAAGAATGCTTGCATGTTCATCTATAAATCTCCAAGATATTTACTAGTTAGTTTGTAGCGCCGCATCAGGCAGTCTTATAACACATTTCATAATGTCAGTTTGCATGAATAAATCAATTTATAATTGTTCCTAATATCTTGCCGAAATTCTAGTCTACAGTTTATTTACACAGCACATCACAAATAGAAACATTCAGGAAAAATAATTCACTAAAAATAAAATCCAAGTTAAATAATCACATGTACATATAAATCCAAGAAATATTAGGTTATATTCCAAGTAAGTAAGTAACTTTATCTATCTCTAACAGTTCTATCTACTAAGTCTTCTATATTTCCATCTTCCTATCTTGTTCTAAAATTCTGTCGCACTATATATATACTCAAGATCCGCTCCTGACGATCATGAGCACATTACATGTATAAAATCTTTAAGATCAGGAATCAATACACAGGTCATTACAATCAGCAGGGGGTTATATAAGAGGGGGCGATTAATATACAGATAAGATGATAATGTGTGAACAATTAAGTATTGAAGAGTTATAATACAGATAAGATATTCTAAATTGCTACAAGTTTACAAATTTTTGATAATATCATT
>PRKT01001046.1:73357-143909 GCA_003671525.1 Saccostrea glomerata | reverse complement strand
TCCCCCCCCCCCCCCCCCCCCGAACACCCCACCCCCCCAGTTGGAAGGTATGTAATTAAAGACACATAGTTATATATTGAGTTCTCATGTTAGAGAAACTTCAAATCCGTTTTCATAATTGTAGATTGATTAGACTCATCTATACATAAATTCATTTAAACCATTGTGACGTCACTTTTGTAAAATGACGTCTATTCAACGAAACATAAACACGGTTAATATTGTCTTTCTTTTAGGAAAAATGAATATAGATATGCATTAAGTTTAAGAATAAATGTAAAAAAAAAAATTCATGGTATTTAAAAGCCTGCATTTTAATTATATTACGTTATTATTACTGTATAATAAGAATATTATTCATTTTCTCTTTCTTGCATACCTAGGCTATACTCACATAATCAAGCTAATACTAAAAAAGTTTTAAAACTTCCATTAACGGATATATATCTGTTTGTTTTATATATATATATATTCTGTCTCCCTCAGTTGCCGTCTAAAATAAATTAATAAGTCGTAATATATACTTTGTAAAGGGTCAATCAGTATCGATACATATCAGATTTTACATAATTTTTCAAAACCTCTGTAATCGTGCCAATTTTCTGCTTGGAGAACATAACAAATTATACTTTGTGTGTATATATAGTTTTAAAGAAAAATGTATATAAACTTTTTATTTACCTCCACTTTATCTAAACTGCTAACGTTAGATGTATATCATTCATCTCGTCTGCATCTTAGTCGAACCCAGGCTGCTGTCGCTTAGATACGGAGACGCGTAAAGTGAAAAGGTATGGCTAATACAAGGAAAGATGGTATAATAAGCATGATACTCCTTACAGATCCGCTCTCAATTATAGGAGTGTTATGAATTTGTCATCTGTTAGGGTATTCATCGATACTTGTCTTTCATGCACATTCTAAATGTTCATATGACAACATTTTCATATGCTTGTATATTTCGATTACCATGATGTGAATAGGAAAAAATTTAAAAAAAATAATGGTCCGCACAATAACACCATCGTAATTTTTTGTATATGAGAAGCTTACATAACGATGTTTCATATGTAAAAATTTAGGAGTGGTGTTATGATGCGGACCTATTCAATTTCGCTTGTTAGTCGTTAAATTTTATTGATTTTTTCGGAAAAACGCGTTCCATGCATATTTTGACTATTTAAAAATACCATTTACGTAACACATTCTCCAAAAATTTGATTATTTTTTAATCAAGCGTATGTTCCTCTTTAATTTTCAGTAGGCAGTTTTGATTCAAGGTGTACTTCATTTTTCTTAACTTCATGGGGCCAAATGTGATATCAAACGAATTTTATTCTTTAATTAACAAGTAACTAAATCTAAGATGTTTATTTAAAGCCGCTTGGTCCGATTCTAATCGCTAAAAATACATATGAAAAATAATTGTCCATAAATTGTTTCAACTTTTGTCAAATTATATCCCCAAAGTCCTTTTCTTTTAAAAGATATCAAAATTCAAAAGTTAAAAAAATAATTTTTGTTAGGTCATACAAAAAATAATCCTATGTTGATCATTGTTAATATCGCGTGAAATAACCTTCGAAAAATTAATTTATCGCTTACATGTTTATCTCATGAAGAACACACCCGAGCATTTTATTTCACAACAAAGTACATACATTACTTGTACACGGACAATATTTTAGCTCCTTTAAAAAATCATTTAAATCATCTGATTTTCCTTTAATCTTTAAATATGAATATTAACATACAAATTACAATGGATTATATTCAATTAATTTCTTAATTTTGAAAAGATGTATTATGACTAAGGCTTTTAATAATAGAGAAAAAATACTCGGGTTTGAATTATCTTCATTATTTGATATATCCGATAAACTTATTTTTTTAAATTGACTTCACAACAGATCTTAACTTCCGTCAGGAACTACTGTTTGTCAATAAGGTGTTTGATCTGCGTTTTTTATATTATGACTGTTGTAATAAACTATTATATCAATCTTATAACTTATTTTATATATTATCTATGTAATGACGTACCTTTATTGTGTAAGATAATATGTGCCTGTTTCGGGTTAAGCGGCTTTTAGTGCATTGTGTCACCAATGGGTATCAAAACACACGCTAGCTAGCACTTATACCATTAGCTGCTTTATACTGTATGAAAAAAATATTAATATTTTCAGATGTTCACATTATTTCTGAATATTCAAATGACTTATGTGCCGAGCAAACAAATTTTTGTTTCTTTATTAACAAGACAATTGTAAAAGCATTTTAGAGTTGAAGAGTATAACTATAAAAAAGTGGAAATAAACAGGTGTTATAAAATACATTATACATACAAATTTGATATTTTCAGCAATGTATATTTCTGAACACTGCGGAAAGTAAGCAACCTGTTTTAAGAGACCACCTGTCATATGTGACCTTTTTCCCTTTCTCAGTTGGAAGGTCTCTTAATACAGGTTTGACTGTACTTGACCTTTTTACCTTGACCTTAGGGTTTTAATCAATTAAAAAAACTTAAACCTTGATTATAACCCTTTAACCGAAATACTAGAGCTTTCACTTTCCTTGGGACTAGAATTTTCTTTGGAGACCAGCACTTTTGATCTTTTAGTCTCTAGCCATATGCATCCGTTCGAGGGCATCACTGTTTTAGAAACACATCTTGTTTTTATTAATATTATCATATAATCTTTCATTGTATATTCTAGGAACAAGTATAATGTTTACAATCCTGCAAAACTGCACGGCAACATTCACAAATCCTTTAAAGGTTTTGACTTTTTCTTGCTGATTGGGGAAGAAGTTTTGAAGCTCTTATTGACATTGTCAACAAATTAGGGAAAAAAAGACGAGGAGCGTGCAAAGCACCCTCAAGATGTTTAACTTATTGCCAAAAGATACAAGTGAGATAAGACGCCGAAGAGATAAGACGTGTTTTTAGTGCTCTTATCTTTGTCAGGTGAATAGCTAAAATGATAAAGAAATAATGGATCTCAGTGCAAATTCGAATCTTTTTACATCGATTCTGAACTCATTTAATGGATTGTCACAATCATTTATTGGTACAAATAAGGAACAGGACTTAACACATTCAGTGAGTATTCCAGACTTTCAACATGGTAAATTAAATGCAGAGAGTGTGACCATTAACTATGATGGCCAGCAGCATGAGTTTATGTCATCTGTGCTTAAGAAGATGCTTCTTTTTCATGGAAATAATAAGAAAAATGGTTGCATCTATAAATCGATGTGCGAGTCAGTTACAGTGACAATATATAGAAGCACAAATACAATTCTTATTCAAGGAACCGGTGCATTCGAATGGTACCAGAATGACTTTCTTGACGAAGTGAAGAGTCAAATTGATAGCAGCCAAAATGACTCTCTCACAGATTGCAAAATCATTGTTAATCAACCAAGCTGCACATCAACTCCAAGACCTTCAAAACAAAATGATTCAAGTGCGGAGATAGGTTGCCACCAGTGTAGCAGCTCAGAAAATGTACAACTTCTTTCTGAAACTGTTAAATTGCTGACACAGGAAGTAAATCTTCTAAAGAAACAGCTTTTGGAAGCACAACAAACAAAAACCTGTGTCAACGCTTTCACGCAAACTCCAAGAATACAAATGAAACAAAAGGCAACTATGACCGAAGGATTGTCTACCAAATCTGGAATTTCGAGACACAGCCAATGTACATTTAGTGTAGACAAAAAAAGCACCAGTACATCAACAGATACCATGAATAGAGATTCCAGTTCCGTATGGAAAAGCTCACAACCCACACAGAAAAACAAAATGGTGGCGACAAAGGACAACTCTAACTTACACCCCTCCAGGGAGAGCCAACCTATGCCGACTCCTAAAGAACGAGGAAACTTCAAAAAATTTTCTCCATCTATTTCTTCAAGAGACCGAACCCAAAAAACTACCCTGGTCATCGGAAGTTCTATTCTTCAACGAATGAAAACCCGAGGCTTAGATTCGAGTGTGAATGTTAGTACCAATCGTGGTGCTAGCATATCACACATCCGTACAAAACTACAAGGATGTGATATATCTTCCATCAAAAATGTCATCATCCAGGCCGGCAGCAATGATGTAGCTAACCTGCGCAACATCGATGCGATTCAGAATGATTTCATCGAATTAATCGCCGATCTTAAGAAAAGAAATCACACCGTTTCCGTGTTTATATCAGAAGTGATTCCGAGACGCGATGCTGATGTTACCGAAATTAATGAGTGTTTAAAATATACTAGTATTTGTGAGGAGTATGGTGCTACGCTTATCGAGACAAGCAAAGCATTCAAGCACTGGAATTCCCCTTCCTTTTGGAGAGATGGCATTCACTTGTCTGATCGTGGTACTTCTTTGCTCCTCAAGCTGTACAATGCCCATATGGAAATCCTTAAACAACAACGGCCCTCATCTGTGCAGACATGTTATTACTGTGGAGAGCAAGGCCATTCCTCGCGAAACTGCCGACATGGAAACAAAGTTGTTTGTTGGTATTGTGGTGAGCAAGGTCACAAACAGAAGTTTTGTACCAGATAGGGTCATGGCAATGAAAGCTGTGCCGATAATACGAATAACTGTCCCATTATCAATGTCAAAAATTATTTTGATCCTTTGAATAATCTCTGTTTTGGTTGTAATGAATTAATTTGCACGTGTTCTTTATCTGATATTTGCACAAATGATTTAAATCTTACATCTGAACAGACAGATACTTGTTTGAATATAAAAAACACTTTTTCGAATCTTAAACAAAAAAATCCTAGAAATTCTTCTCTAAAGCCAGATACTCAAAATAAAATAGAACAAAATATATGTAAATCAAATCTAGGTTTACTGACGAAGTAGAGTATCAATTCACTTTATATCCATAATTGATTCTTGATTCATCACATCATTGTTCTCAGTTTATCATTATTTTTTAAAGGTCTAATAATTTTACATCGCTAGATCAAGATTACAATAATAGCTTTTTCTTTGCTTATATGCTTATTCTAATGCTTTTGTTTTAATTTCTTTTTTAGTGGACATCATTTTGGTGTGCATAATTCTTATTTTGCTGATCAAGATCTCCACTATGGCAAAAGAAAGCAGCAATGTAATGTATTCTTAGAATACTACAAAAAAAAATAACGAAATGTAATTTTCATGAAATGTAAAATACTACTACATTGTAGTTGACCATGCACACATGACACATGTGTCCATTGTTTTACAAAGCGATTAAGATTGATCTATGAAATTTTTAAATTTTCATCCCCCTTATCCTAATTTAGAGAAATACCGGTGTTGGTTTTACATCTGATAAAGGCAAGGTCATCCAATTAGAAAAGAAACCAGCTGTGGTCAGCTTTAATCGGTTTTCATCTGAAGCCCACAAGAGACTGGCAGATCTCTTTCTTGATGATTACCATTACATCATCATACACAGTTCTCAAGACATATCAAAAATCCACTCTAAGGTAGAAGTATTCAGTTAATCATTATCTTTGAAAAAAAACCAAGGTATCAAAGTATCATTAACGTTAAAAAAGTTAATTAAAACGCTTAAATTTAACCATTAACTTTAATTCCAACTAGGTTGTTTACCTCTTTGTGGATTTTAACGATCGTAATATAATTTTGGAGGCCGAGACAGAAACTCAACAAATCAAAAGGGAAACAGTTGAAACCATAAGACGTATTGGAGGTACTTCAATACATTACTGAGCTTTTTATGACCTATTTACTGTTTACCATGCCTTAATACTTTGTCCAATTATGCTTATCAAAATTTATTTTTATGACATTCGGTATGATACATGGTATAATTGTTTGATACATGCACCTTTAATGAAGATTTATGGTTTTAATGCTTAATGCTTAATTCCCTTGCTTCTTGATTTCAACAGGTACACCAGTTGTAATTTACAGACTGCACTCAGAATCTAGGAATTTAGAGAATGGAAAGCTCTTTTCGGACAAATTAACCTCAATACAGAGTCATCCAACTTTGCGAGACCTCTCATCAAAGAACTGTGTACTAAGTATTGACAGAGAATTCACTGAATATCAACGAACTCATCTGCTCAATTTCTTGTAAAATGAACATTACGTTCTTTAGTACTCAAAAAAAAATTTATATTCCAGTCTTGAATATGAATCGGAAATAAATTATTTTCAAGGTAAATAAACATTTTTAGAATTCAAATCTAATTGCAATTTAATATAAAAATATAAGATGTTAGATACGGGCTTATGCACATGATTTTAATCATATTAAAATGATATTCTCTCAAAATATTTGTAACTTGCATGTTAAAAGAATTATTTTGCATGTCGACATAGTTAACTTGCATGTTGACATACCTTAAAACCTTGAAAACCTTGAAAATAAGCCGCGACTTATTCTAAGTTTTAGTAAGATATTGGGGCTTATTTTCAAAACCGGCTTATTTTCAAATTGTGGCTTGTTATCAATGCAAAACACTGGTAAGAGACAAGAGCATAATCATGGTTTATTTTAAATGCAATCATTGAGTAAATTGTAATCGATATATTGAGAACAACTTGTTTGTTCTAAAAATCAAAAATCATGAATGTCATTGAATGTTTATGAAAAAAATTATTATAATAATACCAAAGTATCTTGCGTGTGGTAAAAACAAGTCATTTTAATTTAACATCTTTCCTAAATTTATCATGCATTGCCATGAACGGCTTATTTTCAAAACTGCCTTATTTTCAAGTAATTTTCAATGCAAGAAATTTGTGGCTTATTTTCAAAACCGGCTTATTATTAAATCCGTCTTATTTTCAAGGTTTAAGGGTATTTTCTTGCATATTAACATACTAGTTATTTATCTTGCATGTAGGGGACATGCCACCATAGTCAGATCTTACTTTGACCCAATTTAAAGTACACTGCAACTGATCTCACCTCTGATTTCAGAGAATCTTTCCTCTGCTCTCCGTTAATTTTGATTAATTGAACTTTTGATTACTAGTATGTTTTCTGTTCCTCATCTTTAAAGTGCATCGATCTATTTTATTTATGCAAATACATATAAACAAAATAACAACGGAATTGGTATTGCACGTCAGCAAACATATTTTTATTTCTTTACGTTCCTTAATTTTTTTAACATACATTATGACAATTATATGTTACGCAAAAAGAAAGCATATGAAGTTAGACAGATATATGAACTATTTTTAGAACCTCGATTAGGAGAGAATAGGTGACAATGTTACAAAAAACCCAGATCCGATCCGATAAGGTAAATTTGCTGCATAAGTTCGTTTAAAGTATGTTACCTGTGATCAAAGATGTACTCAGATATTTAATTACTATAATGAATATATTCTGACACGGAAACGAAAAAACATTGCATTTTTAGAGAAAATAAAATATAAAAACTAGATATGATTTTGTGCATTAAAAATAGGGATTTCTTTAACAATTATATCTATCATTATTTATCATCTGCTTCCAAATTAAAAAAAAAAGAATCGGTACATGTTAAAAATCTTGAAATTAAAAACTTTTAAATGTATTATTTTTTTTCAGTCAGAGAAGTGACACAAGCCAAACAAACTTTATTATAATACCTGAATAATGATCAATAAGTATAACAAAATCATAAGAATGAAGTATAGTTCGTAAAACTTGTTCTTTTAACAGCATTGCTATTATATATCATTTTATAATACTTCAATCGCACCCATTGAGTGCACATTAAAATGTCACAAGATGAGGATATATTTTCTGTAGATATTTCATCGTATTGACCTCTAACACAGCTGTGTATATTGTAGAAATTCCGTGGCCTGGGGAAGATGAGGAACCAGTATCAGTAGATATTTCTTTTTATTACACACTTAGTAATAAATACAGGTTTTTTGCATATGCGATATGGCTGACGTCACAATAGCTGTATCAGCCCTGCAGGGCTGATACGGCTATTGTGACGTCAATATCACACTCTTAGTAAATTAAACCACATCAACAGTACCCGGTACTTGTGATCATACACAATTTTTGGTGGGTTCATATTCTCTTAATTTTAACTTTTTGAAAATGAGGTTAATCTTTTTTTATAAATACATGTAATAGATTATTTTCAAATTATGGATCGAGTGCATTGAAATAGAAGTAGAAACAAACCCAAATCATATGAGATAATAGACCATGTTCATGTATGTACGAAGTCCATGCATGGTTATTTACTGATTTCCTTCTCAACTTCATGTATGCTGTATTTTATTACTAAGTATGTAATAAACATATTAATACATACTTTTTTCCACATCACATCCTGTATCAGCCCTCGACCAATATCAGCCCTCGGGCCTTCGGCCCTCTGGCTGATTTTGGTATCTCGGGCTGATACAGGATGTGATATGGAAAAGGGTATGTATTATTCTCTATGTATTGACCTCTAACACTGCTGTGTGATTTGTAGATATTTCATTGTATTGACCTCTAACACAGCTGTATATATTATAGATTTTTTTATTGTATTGATCTCTGTATATTTTAGATATGGGTTAGGGTTAGGGTTAGTCTGTCTGTAAGTAATAGTGTACAAAAAGAAAGAGGCATGAGATCAGCAGATTGAGGAGGAAATATCGTCAGTCCACTAAAATGAGAATTTCTGTGCACTGAAAATGTATAAATGTTGGGGGATTTAGCAAATTTTTGTGAAATTTGGAAAAAGTTATCAAAAATAGTCTCCACACAAATGCTTCTTAACGACGTTCGTTCGATATTTAAAGTCTTAAACTTTTTTGCCAAGTATAGATTTAGTTTCTACATACAAAGCTTAAATAGTATTCAAATAAAAAAAATTGGGGGTCAATACGCTTATTTTGGCGCTACAGTACATTTAATATGACCTTTTTGCACTGAAATTTGTGTCATAAATAAAAATTAAATTTTTGACGTTTTCTCTCCAATATTTTTATCCAATTAAAGCATGAAACAAAATGAACTCTAAGATTGTTTTTTAAAAAAGACACTTAAAAATTGTGACTATGAAAAAGTTTCAAATTGCTTCGCATAATCAATTATTTGACCTTTCTGCACTAATAAAGCGTGATTTCTCTGGCATTGAAAATTTAATAAGCAAGAAAATGATTTTAAAGTCTTAAACTTTTTCTGATTTTAAGCAAAAAGGTCAAATTTATTTTGAATATATAGAAAAGGACACCAAATATGGGGATATATGATGTAAATTTTTTAGATATTACTAAAAAAGTGTCAATTTTACGTTAAAATTGGCCCAATTTTGTCCCGGATTTTCAGAATATACTTATTATATTTGTCACACTTTGTTGATAAAATTCATAAGAAATAATTCAATAGATATTTCAAAACCAGCATAACACATTTTACTGCAAAAAACAGCTTTGTGTTCAACGAGGATAGAAATAGGATCCAAAATTAACCGAAGTGTTATGGTTCAAAATAGAAAAACTGATCATTTTCGTCTAAAAAGTCTTCCGCCACAAAATATAGTCCCTAGCTTAAATCTACTTGAACGGAATTTAATCGCGTTTTTTTCCATTGAATAAAGTTAAATTTGCACTGTAGAATTAATTCAGATTTAATGTTAGAACTTAAAAATGATGCAGAATTTTATAAATAAAGTATCTAACCAAAATACGCTCAAAATCTCAGGATCGAACGTTCTTAACAAAAAATCTCAAAATTTTACATTCTAAATATATATATTTTTACCGTAATGATGACAATATTAAAAGAAAAGATGCAAAGGAAATTGATTTATGAAATTTTATTAAAAGAAGAAGATATAGTTTTAGCTTTATCGTGCACAAAAAATTAAATGTTTTGAAAAAGTTTTGAAATTGGCATAAATGTTAGTCGAATTAATGACTGTGAGAGATCAGAAAAGAATATGGCATAAAGGAGTACCATTCTAGAAATATGATGTCATTATATAGATGCATTTTGCTGCTTGAAACGGATAAACCTAAAAATGACTCATTTCATGGGAAATTTTCCTTCGGAAAATTGTGTCCACAGCCTTCCTCCACTTTGCTTTTTGGATATGTTGTGCAAAATTCAATGAAAAATCACATATCTGAAAATCGATATGGGCGATGCATGTGGACAATAATATCTGAAAAAAATTCTAATCAAAATTGGTGTTTTCTGCAACTTTTGAAGAAAATACGGGAAAACGCACAATTAGCATTTACAAAAGCAGGTGAGAAAAATAATTTGTATGATTTTTCTGCATGGAATTTCAATGATTTAGAAAGTATAAATTTTCATATTTTACTTAAAGTCATATACGCTATATGAACGCCGAATTTTGTGTGAAACCAAATGATTAATGATTTAAAACACATGAAGTGTAATAAAAAATAATACTTTCCACAAAATTGTACTATAGATGTCGTTGTAATAACAAAACAATTAAACAATATCTAGGAATTAAGAATTCAGTCTTTTCACGAATATTGATAAAGGAAGTGCGTAAACAGTAGGCCTATATATAGAAACACATGTCCACGGTAAATCACAAACAACGAGGTATGTTGCATTTTGACAACAATTATTAATGTAAGGTTAATATGCGTCATTACAGAGAAGAAGGTTGATACTGAAATACATTAAAGATAAAGTACCATTAAGTATCCACCTCAGAAGTGAGTAGTATCTCAAACGGTCTACCTTGTTTTCTTTACGCCACGTGTGTTTATCAATCTAAAAGTAGCGACGGCGTCACGTGATGGATTTATTTAAAAATAGCTGTTTTTCTTTCCTTGCAGGATAATAAATAATTATAATTTGATAACTTTGTAACGCGTTTAATTTTAATGGTGTAATTAACAGTATTTTCGTAACTTTTATTGATAAACAAATTGTATCAATTTCCAATCGTATTTTAACTGGCTCAAGTTATAGCGTGTATACTTTTAAGTTTAATTTTTAATGAAAACCACAGGACAATATTTGCATTGAAACCATACCCATACCCATTGGGTAGATAAGACGCCGAAAAGATAAGACGTGTTTTTAGTGCTCTTATCTTTGTCATGTGAATAGCTAAAATGATTGTGAAGAAGTTGATTTTTTGTTGTATATATTATTTTAATGTTGTTCGAATGGGGTTCCGTACATTTGAGTCTGTTTTGCCACGAGTATTTAAAGGGACCGGTTTTGTCGGGGTGGTCAGATCTAGTTTGGTGTCCGGTAGCGTGACCAGCCGGAGGTGTGCCACGTTTGCTGTTTCCCCTGCATGACTTATACAGGTGGCGAATATTATCGGTTAGATATAGCGCTGAATATTTAACGGGTAGCCATATAACTTGTCAGGAGGATTATTGCAGCGTGTTTGTGCAGTTCTAGCCGGTAAGAGTGTTCGAATAATGTATAGTGGGTTTGCAGTTATAAATTTCCGGTTTCAGTTGTATTTTAGGTTAGGTTTTTGTAAATATAAATTACTTTCAGTGCGTAAGGGGCTTGGAGACAAGTTTTTGATGTATTGGCGTACTGAGGGTCGTTTGACGAGGTCTGAGGCTTATTGACGAGTGTGTATGGAGGGCCACTTGCGTCTTATCCAAGGTCGACACTGTTAAGGGCGTGGTAGGATAACCGGAGCGGGAGGCTAAGAACCGGGGCTCTGCGAGTTAGGAACTACTATTTTGTGGACCACGGAACTTGGTGTGACGTTGATGTTACCTGTATGGCGAAAGCGCCGTGGTGCATTTTCTAGGACACGTGTCGCTGACCTGTTTTGTGAACCAGAACTTTGAGTAACTTTCAGTAGTAAATAACAGAACACGTTTACATTTGAAAAGATATTATTTTTATTTGAAGTTAATTGAGCTTTTTAGAAATATTAATTGAAAAGACTGAATTAAGTTGGTGAATTTTACCTTTTTGATTTAAATCTGATAATTATTGACTCAGCATTGTAGCATGTAATACTCAGCTTTATTATTATGTAAAGTATCAGAAGTTGTTTAAGCTGAGTTAACTGTTCATATCTATTTTCATTTCCGCTGTGTGAGCTGGTATGTGAGCGTGAATGAGTGTTTTTGAATATAATTTGTCTTTTTTTATTTGTGTTAATAAACTTATTTGTTATTTCTGATTGATATTGTTTTTCCTTCTTAACTCTACAAAATCCAAAAAGAACTCATGACAATGATAAAGAAATAATGGATTTTAGTGCAAATTCGAATCTTTTTACATCGATTCTGGCCTATTTAATGGATTGTCACAATCATTTATTGGTACAAATAACGAACAGGACTTAACACACTCATTGAGTATTCCAGACTCTCTGCATGTTTTAAAAATTGAATGCAGAGAGTGTGACCATTAACTATGATGGCCAGCAGCATGAGTTCATGTCATCTGTGCTTAAGAAGATGCTTCTTTTTCATGGAAATAATAAGAAAAATGATTGCATCTATAAATGGATGTGCGAGTCAGTTACAGTGACTATATACAGAAGCACAAATACAATTCTTATTCAAGGAACCGGTGCATTCGAATGATACCAGAATGACTTTCTTGACGAAGTGAAGAGTCAAATTGATAGCAGCCAAAATGACTCTCTCACATATTGCAAAATTATTGTTAATCTACCAAGCTGCACATCAACTCCCAAGACCAAGTGTTGAGATAGATTGCGACCATTGTAGCAGCTCAGAAAATGTACAACTTCTTTTTGAAACTGTTAAATTGCTGACACAGGAAGTAAATCTTCTAGAGAAACAGCTTTTGGAAGTACAAAAAACAAACCCTGTGCCAACGCTTTCTCGCAAACTCCGAGAATACAAGTGAAACAGAAGGCAACTATGACCGAAGGAATGTCTACCAAAACTGTAATATCGAGACACAGCCAATGTAGATTAAGTGTAGACAAAAAAAGCACCAGTACATCAACAGATACCATGGATACAGATTCCAGTTCCGTATGGAAAAGCTCGCAACCCACACAGAAAAACCAAATGATGGCGACAAAGGACAACCCTTACTTACACCCCTCCAGGGAGAGCCAACCTATGCCGACTCCAAAAGAACGAGGAAACTTCACAAAGTTTTCTCCATCTATTTCTTCAAGAGACTGAACCCAATAAACTACCCTGGTCATCGGAAGTTCTATTTTTCAACGAATCAAAACCCGAGGCTTAGATTCGAGTGTGAATGTTAGTACCAATCGTGGTGCTATGTTACAACGCGAAATGTAATAACAACGCGAAATGTAATAAACCTGAATTATTACATTTCGCGTTATTACATTTTGCGTCGGGATAAACGCAAAATGTAAAAACGCGAAATGTAATAACACGATTTTTAGATTATTACATTTCGCGTTATTACATTTTGCGTCGAGATCAACGCAAAATGTAATAACGTGCTTTTTCGTTGTTACATTATGCGTTATTTTATTTTTGCACCGAAGACAACGCAAAATGTAATAAAACTATATGTAATAAAACAAAATATAATTAATTTTTTCGATTGCGGGTAACAAAAAGGATCATAAAATTGATTCAAATATATATAAATGTAACCAACATGGGAAACACGCTGTAAAAGTAAAACAATGAGACCAACGCTAGGGCTTTTTCGGATATAAATACATCTAAATGTATCGTTTTCTGACTCTGATTTTAGCTATATTGAATACACTGTACTTAATTATACAGAATTAATTTAACTTTGATCGGCATATTTTTGATAGTCTTATTTAATTTCTAACCAATAACAAATATTCAATTACCAAAGATTGATCATAGGTTCATTAAAAGCTCTTGATATGCATGTTCGGCATGTATACATTTGTTAACAAATTAGAAGTGTATGTGTGTGTCAAGGGAGGAGGGCAGGGATAGGGTGGGGTGTTCATTCGTATGTTTATTAATGTATTACAGTGAAAATGCAGAAACAATCCATTTTATTATTGGATGGAAAGAGAGAGAGAGAGAGAATTTTGTCTTTGCTTGTCTGCAATGCTGGTGATTTGCATGGAACAGAATGGTATCATCATTGTCAATAAACCTCTTCCCGCTTTATATAAATTTACATCATTCTGCCAGTACAAATGAATAAGGTTTCTTAAAAGATAAATTGCATTTGTCTGTAAAAATAAAAAGCAAAAGCACACTGGTCAATACCCCACAACAACCCTGCCCACACATGCACGTTTCTTTTTTGCAACACCTATACAAAATACGTTTATTAAACTAATTCTAAATTTTACATGTAGCTAATTGAATCAATATATTACAAAATTAATTAATTGTTAAAAAAGTCATTTTTTTCCTTTTGTTTTGTTTTCTTTTCATTGACCACTACACTATTGAAAATTGTACTGAATCTGGCTGCCGAAAAATGTGTGTTATAACATTTTGCGTCGTTGCCTTTTGCCTTATCTCGACGCAAAATGTAACAACGCAAAATGTAATAATAAAAAAATCGTGTTATTACATTTTGCGTTATTACATTTTGCGTTGATCTCGACGCAAAATGTAATAACGCGAAATGTAAAAACCCTCAAATGTATGTTGTTACATTTTGCGTTATTACATTCTGCGTTGATTTCGACGCAAAATGTAATAACGTAAAATGTAATAATCCAGGTTTATTACATTTCGCGTTGTTATTACATTTCGCGTTGTAACAGTGCTAGCATATCACACATCCGTACAAAACTACAAGGATGTGATATATCTTCCATCAAAAATGTCATTACCCAGGCCGGCGGCAATGATGTAGCTAACCTGCGCAACATCGATGCAATTCAGAATGATTTCATCGAATTAATCGCCGATCTTAAGAAAAGAAATCATACAATTTCCGTGTTTATATCAGAAGTGATTCCGAGTCGTGATGCTGATGTTACCGAAATTAATGAGTGTTTAAAATATATTTGTGAGGAGTATGGTGCTACGCTTATCGAGACCAGCAAATCATTCAAGCACTGGAATTTCTCTTGTCTGATTGTGGTACTTCCTTGTTTCTCAAGCTGTACAATACCCATGTGAAAATCCTAAAACAACAACGGCCCTCATCTGTGCAGACATGCTACTACTGTGGAGAGCAAGGCCATTCCTCGCAAAACTGCCGACATGGAAACAAAGTTATTTGTTGGTATTGTGGTGAGCAAGTTCACAAACAGAAGTTTTGTACCAGATAGGGTCACGGCAAGGAAAGTTGTGCCGATAATACGAATAACTGTCTCGTTATCAATGTCAATATTTATTTTGATCCTTTGAATTAATTTGCACGTGTTCTTTATCTAATATTTGCACAAATGATTCAAATTTTACATCTGAACAGAAAGATACTTGTTTGAATATGAAAAACACTTTTTCGAATCTTAAACAAACAAATCCTAGAAATTCACTCAAGCCAGATACTCAAAATGAAATAAATCAAAATATATGTAAATCAAATTTTGGTTTAATGAAAAAGGGTCTACATTTTGTCAATTTGAATGTGAGTCACATTTTGCCAAAATTAGATGAATTGGTTTTGTATTTACAAGATGAGCTTTACATTGATATATTTTCCTTATGTGAAACATTTCTTGATGAAAATATTAATGATTGTATTATAAATATAAAGGGATATTTTTTGGATTGCTTGGTTGATTGAATTGTTAGAAATAAGTTGAATTTTGCTAGAACCCCCTCCCATTATTATGATTATATCTATATATTACATATAAGAATACATAAATAGGACAAAGATGTGTCGACTCCAGATTTAAAAAAAAATGGAAGGAGTGGGACCCCCCGTGCCTGTAAAACCAAATAATAGACAAGTAGACCGAATAAGAATGATTGATTGATTGGTTGTATACTGTTTAACGTCCATCTCCAGAATATTTCACTGATATGGAGACCTCACCATTGCCGGTGAAGGGCTGCAAATTTAGGCCTATGCTCGGCACTTACGGCCTTTGAGCAGGGAGGGATCTTTATCGTGCCACACCTGCTGTGACACGGGGCCTCGGTTTATACGGTCTCATCCGAAGGACCGCCCCTTTAAGTCGCCTTTTACGACAAGCAAGGGGTACTGAGAACCTATTCGAACCCGGATCCCCACTGGGTGATATTGTTTTGAAAGAAAAGACATGATATTGTTTTGAAAGAAAAGACAGAGAAGGAAAGGCTGGTGGTGGACTTGTTACATATATTTCAATTGATTTGAAGTATAAACGCCGTAAGAATTTAGAAATTAGCAATATTGAGACAATGTGGCTTGAAATTAATTTTAAAAATTCTAAACCTATTATTTATTTTTCAGTTTACCGTCCACCATCTGCCTCCTCCTGCCGGGTAGATGATTTTCTACACTACGCACCCTGCTAACATATGTGAAATAGCAGTACCCCCTGTAGCGATGTCTGATCATTATCCTATATGTGCCACACGAAGATCTAACAGCATGCAACGCAAAGGCAAACTTACTGAAATACAATATTGTGACTTCAAAATTTTTAATGAAACAGATTTTTTGCTTGATTTAAAAATGCAAATTTTGATGAAATAATTCTACTGCATGACCCAAATGATATTATAAACCGTTTTTATGATATTTTCAATGCTGTAATCAATAAGCATGCAAAAGTATATAAGTATATGAAGTATAACATGCTATGTATATATTCTTTTTTTTTAATCTAGTTTCTACTTTTTTTTTTATATCTGTCTGTAAATATGTTTTATACAGGACCACAATGTAAACTAGTCATATATACTAATTGTGCTATCCTGTCTAAATAAAAGAATTTATTATTATTATTATTATTATCAAAGGATCTTTTCCTTCACAGTTAAAAGTCGCAAAATTAACTCCACTGTTCAAAAAGGGCAATAAATCAGCCCCAGGAAACTATCGCCCAATCTCAATTTTACCAACTATGTCGAAAATTTTAGAGAAGCATGTAGCAGAAGATATACGTATCTTTACTTCTCACTTTGACTTACTAATGAAAGCACAATCTGGATTTAGAGAATTTCACTCATGCCAGACAGCTCTCACAAAACTAATCGATAATTGGCTGCATGCAATAGATCAAGGAAATTTTGTTGGCATTACTTATCTGGATTTTAGCAAAGCATTTGATCTTGTTAATCACGACATACTGATTAGAAAATTTGAATGCTATCACTTTGATCCAATATCAATTAAATGGTTTCAATCATACTTATATGATCGAACTCAAAGTGTTAAAATTGATGCGTACACATGTAAATCACTGCCAGTCACAGTAGATTTGCCACAGAGCTCTATTTTAGGTCCTTTGTTGTTTCTGTTATATATTAATGATTTACCATTGTCTGTGGAACATTGTAATATTCATATATTTGCTGATGACACTACAATGCATTTTCATGGTAATGGTACCGGTATTTCGCATATTGAAACAACTCTAAATCATGAACTCAATCAACTACAAAACTGGTGCCAACAAAATCAGATGATTATAAATACTGATAAAACAAAGTGTATGTTAATGGGAACACAACAAAAGAAATCTAAATTAGAAAATGTTAATTTTCATTTACAACTTTCCGGACATACCCTTGAAAATGTAGAAATGCACAAATTATTAGGCGTTCACATTGATCATAATCTACAATATACTTGTCATGTAGATGCAGTTTGCAAAACTCTTACATATAAAATATTTACTTTACGAAAAATTAAAAAGTTTCTTCCAATGTATACTAGAAAACTATTTTATGATACTTTTATTCTACCATCAATTTTATATTGTCTGTCCATTTGGGGCAACTGTCCTCCAAACGCACATGGATAGAGTCTACAGATTACAAAAACGAGCAGCTAGGATTATTTTAAATGAAAAATATGATACACCTTCAATGCTACACATGCGGTATACTGTATAAAGTTAACGGTTTATGAACTTTTATATTTACAGAAAAGCATTCTAATGTCCAAAATATTTAATGGTATGTCTCCGGATTATATGCATAATATTTTTGAATTTCAAAGCTCTTGATCATACACATTATACTCAGAAACAAACTCCGAACTTCGATTACCGAAATATAAAACTAACTTATATAAAAATTCTTTGCAATATTCAGGAGTTATAATCTGGAATGAGCTACCAATAAGTATCAGGAATTCCCAATCCCTTACAATTTTTAAAAAAGTGTTGAAAATTTTCTGCTTGTGAAGCGTAATGGTTCTATATGATATCTCTTTTTTTCTCTCTCTCTATGCTAAAATGTTAATGTTTTATTTATTTATTTGGTAACATGCATGTACTGTCCAGTTTTTATTATCTTCTTATTCACCGTGTATATCCCAACATGCGGGGTGTATACTATGGTGTGAGCAGGGTGTATGCTTCCGAAGCGAGAAAAAGGGGGTCAATGTAGGTTCTTTGTCCATTTTCTCAACTTACGGATATTTTTCGCCAGAAAGCATAAGCCTGCTTTGTTTACTGTTTAATGTGATAAACAACAATTCATCCATTCGATTTAAAGACACCCTACTCAGATCATTCCTTAATAAATACTTCACACATGCATCATTTTGAACATCTAACATTTCCTCATATTCCTGTTTAACCTTTTTCAACATTTTTTAATTGATACTGCATACGGAGTGTATATTTCAGTTGATTCGATACCCAAGAGCATGCTCTAGTATGAATAATTTTTAAAACGAGGTAAATTATTGACAAGCAAGTTGATGAAACTAGATTATCAGCAGTCTCGATTAAAGTCATCATTTCGTAAGTTATATGGTGGATACAATGACCTTGTCAGCAAATAAAATTTATCATTGAGTCAAATGCTGATTGACGTTTTTCATACCAATTGTTAGTCCATTATTTATACACTGAATTGACGACGACGGATTTTTCCATTATTTTACGATCATGACAATGAGCACACGGCAGGTGTGACCGGTCAGCAGGGGATGCTCACTCCTTCATGGCACCTGATCCCACCTCTGATGTTTCGGAGGTCCGTGTTTGCTCTGCTCTTGTTTTGTATTGTTTTATGGACTTTAAGACTGAATACTGTGCGTTATCTCCACACCCCTTTATTAAAAGTATTTAGCTTTTTGTATCGTCATAAACTCCGCAAAAAATGTTTTCCTTCAAGTAGTATTTATATGCTGTGTACTTTGCCTCCTGGAGCTCACATTTGGCAGTAAACTTTTTGCTTTATATTGAGGCATTGTATTGTGCTGTACTGAGTACATACTTTCTAGGAATGGGCCCAGGTTTGTGCGTAACTTTACTAATAAATTAGAGGAGGGTTAGCATTAATTGCTATTAATTACACGTCAACGTAAATTGTAATTGTACCAAAAACAGTTTTTTTTAATTGAGCATGCCCTAAGAAAATTATCGTCCCTTATTACAAATGTGCATTTTATTAGCTGGCTATAAATGTTTATTGTGCTTGTAAAATATGATATCTTTTCAGATATGGAAAAATTAGTCCACATATTGCAAAAATCGAAAGGAAAATTAATTTAACAAATCATACATATAAATCATACATTGTGTTCCAGAAACAACTTTTCACTACAGAAAATGTTCATCAAAAGTCAAGTTACCCCCCTTTTTTGTTGCAGCATAGTCAAACAGTGATTATGTAGTATGTTTAAGTGGAAAAAAGGAGAATTGTTACTGAAAAAAGATGGGACCTTCAACCTTATCTGAAATTGGAGTTTTGAGTTTCGATGAGCCCCCCCCCCTTTATTATAGCTAGTTATGTCAAGGGTTTTTTTTTTCAGGTAACCCCCCTCCCCCCTTAAAAAAAGATTCTAAATCATTGTTATAAATGCTTAAGAATACATGTATTAATAACACAAAAGTTGCAGAAACAAAAAAGAGATTTATTCATAATACACCATTCATGTAGTGTTTCTATTACCGGTATTTGTAACAGGCGAAATATTTAGATTAAAACGATCCGAAGAAAGTGTCCTCAGTGCAGGGATTGAGGAGGGGGGAGGGCCCCCTTTGGAGAGATTTTATATTTCATGATTACGTAGATTTAGACCATTGCGCCATCTACAATGTAGCATTAATTCAGATAACAATCGCTCCTTGCACATCTAGCGCCTATTATGTATGAATACGATTGTTTTTAATTGCCCGTTATGCAAATTATCCCATGTTTCCCACTATTGTTGATGCCCTGGCATACTCTCAAAACTAGACAGTGATTCCTTAAATAATATAACATGTCCGTCTGTATGTCTGTCTGTCTATCTATGGAAGGATATGGAGATAACGAACAGTATTCAATCTCAAAGTCCATAAAACAGCCCATATCTGGCGGTCTGTTTGTCCGCAAAAACTTTAACTTTGACCATAACTTTTCATTTATTAGAGCTATGACTTTCATATTTTATATGTGTATTCCTTGTGACAAGACCTACTTTGGATACCACCAAATTTGACCTTTTGACCTTTACCTTGGAGTTTGTCCCATTTTACACAAAAATGCCAAATTTTTACTTTAGCCATAACTTTTAAACGGTAGATACTAGTACTCTCGTGCTTCACATATGTATTTTTTTGACATGACCTTTCATTGGATATTAAAGACTTTTACCTTTTGACCTTGACCTTGGAGATTTCCGTACTTATGAAAAAACTTTTTTAACCTTGGCCATAACTTTTAAACGGTAAGGGCTAAGGTTTTCATACTTCACATATGTAATCCTTGTTACATTAAACCTTTCTTAAGAAACCATCAACTTTGACCCTTTGACCTTTGAGTTTGACCTACCTTTCAAAAACTTATCCTTAGCCATTAATTTTGAAGAAGTGGTGCTAGGGCTTTCCTATTTCGCAACTGTATTTCTTGTGAGAAGACCTTACTTTGGGTACCAATATATACTGAAAGGAAAAAGAAACGCATCAGAATAAATATGCAAAAATCCTTGACTATTGGCAGAAATTTATGAAAATTGGTCATATATGTATTTTTGTTACTTTGCACTAAAATTGTTGGTCAAAACAACTCAACCATGAAATGTATGGCATAACGTAGGGGAAGTGATAGAAAGTCAAAAAACACGTGCATGTTGATGATGACAATTTTCTGATCACATTTTGTAGTGTTAATCGATGCAGTAGACTTATAGACATCGTTTTCCGCATTTGCAATCAGTATAAATTTCGTGCAATCATGGTATGGCTGACGGAAGTTACACTGGTTCCAGTAATTGAATTGCATAAATGAATAAAAAGGCAACAACATGTTGATGTGCAGTTTTTTTTAAAAACTTTTCAACAAAAAAGTGTTTTTTAGTTGTCAGAGAGTAACTTAAAAGGTTTCCAACCAACCATGGCGGTGACGTTGACGCGTAACAACTTCACATCAAGATAGGGCTTTTCATCATGTCACCTCGGTTATTGACAAGGTACTCTCACTGAAACCGATATTTATACAGCAAACTGTCATACCAATTTTTCACTCTAAAATTAACAGAAATTCTCTGCTCTAATTTGGTACGCGAGTTTGGCAACTTTTATGTCGATTTTACTCTCACGTGCTCACGTACGCGTCGTGTGCGTAATGCTTTTAGCATTTTCACACTGTGAAAATGTAGCCAGTGTTTGTCGAGACTTTCTCACAAACATTCACGTGTACCAAACCAGATGGATTCTGTAAATTCTATCCTAAAACTAAAATTTGTGGCACTCCTTTGGCGGGGGGGGGGGGGGATTTGTTGGCTTTGGAACAATTCTGCTACTCTCAGCCATTAAGATTATTGTCGGAAGGGTTGAATAATAATCATATAAGAAAGATAAATGCTTTGCTGAACTCAATGTACAGGGATATAGGCTGTTACCAATGTGAAAGCTAGGGAGATGATGAGAATTTTTATTTTAATTTTGGGGGGTATCGACATATCAATTTCAATAACTCAGGAATTATAAGTCAAAGTCAAACAAGATTTTGGTAACTTGTGGATTAAAGATGAATTTAAATGTTTGATAACAATACTGGAAAACATATTCGAAATAATAGTTTTAATTTAATAAAAGTATAATATGCGTTTCTTTTTCCTTTCAGTATATTTAAATTGCACTGAAGAACCTGTTTCACAAACACATCTTTTTATATATAAGAGGAGTTGCGGATAAGAGATGGATACCCCAAAGCGAAACAGACGAACATCCCGATCACTATATACCCTCCCGCTTTTCAAGAGGAGGATATAATGATATATAATACTGCTGATATTTTCTGTCAGTACGATGATTTCCACCATCGAAAACCAATGTTTACCTAATGCTTTAGGCTCTATAAATCTTTTACTCCTTTAGATTCTGAATCATCGCTTGACCTTAAAATATAGCTATAATTGTATAATGTTATGAGATCAACATATCATCAATTTATTCCCAATTAGCTCAGTTGAGCATTTTAGTCATAATGCATCTTTATCCAATTTTTTTGGCCCCCTAAAAATTTCAGCTTTAATCCACAGGGAGTCATTTTTCTACGGGGGTCATTTTTCTTCACGTGGGTTCTGCAAATTTTTAGGGTGATGACACTTTTTCTACGGGCAAAAGGGTCATTTTTCGACGTCGAATAATGACCGGGGTCATTTTTCGCTGTCGAAAAATGACCCCCGGTCATTATTCGATGGGGGTCATTATTCGTCTTTACACCGGAAAAAATTTTAAGCTTCTGTGAGAGAACGCCAACGAGGATGTCACGTGACCGCCTATATCACGTGATCCGCGCACGGGCAGAATGATTGGAGATCGGAGAGGACTACTTTGAAAAAAATTCTACACTGAAACCCCGTATCATTTTTTTTGTTGAAAGTTATTCAATTAGTTCGCAAACTTTCTGATCAGCCCTTGTATATTTTCAATTATGTTTCCTGAAGAGTCTTTGCAATTTAGAAAAAAAAAACATATTTCGTGAACTATTATGATTGATCAAAAACGTCCTTATTGTGTCGCCATAAAACCATACATCAAAACTATAGTGCAAATCTTTCTGTTACAAAAATGATCGTTGGATGTCATAATTTTATAAGAAGTTGATAGAAAAATATAAATACCGGTGTAAGAAATGAGCATTGATTACCCTAAAGTAAATCTACAAATTTATATTTTCGACACATATAAGAATCTGAAAGAACATTTCACTCTTTCTGTTTCCATGTCAACACTGACCATTTTTGAAGATTTGATTAAGATATTCAACGACATTTTCGAGAATATGCGCGGAAACATTATTTTTTAAACACATTGATTGCACACACAAGTACTCTGAAGTTGACATAAAAAGATGCTTGAGTTTCCGATTGACAATATCTATGTAGTTTTTGAAAACCAGGTCTTCCAACAATCTATTGGAATTCCCATGGGTACAAATTACGCTTCGTTATCAGCAGACTTGTTTCGTATTCATTTAGGGCAGAATGTATGCAAAATTTTCAACGTGAAAAAAGAAAACACTTACTGTTGACTTCAAATCGACATTAAGATATGATGACGTATATGTATTGTCAATTAACAATGGTAATTTCCATTCATATGTCGATATACGATATATTCTGGTGAGCCTGAGATAAAAAATACCACAAAGTCTAACATATCTGTTTCATGCTTTGATATTTTACTCGAAAAGGACACTAATGGTAATCTAACAACCAAGCTCAATGATCAACGTGATGACTTTAACTTTTCCATCGTCAACTTCCTTAGCTATGAAGCAAAAGACCTTCATCACCAGCATACGGAGTGTACATATCTGAGTTGATACGATATGCTCTACACATGAACAGTTTCTAAAACGAGGTAAATTTATGACAAACAAGTTGATAAAACAAGACTATCGGTATTCTCGTTTAAAGTCATCATTTCTTAATTTCTATGGTAGATACAATGACCTTGTCAGCAAATACAATTTATCATTGAGTCAAACGCTGACTGACGTTTTTCATACTAATTATTAGTATATCATTTATACCATGAATTGACAAGGAATTTTCCCTTATTTCCTGATCATGACAAGGAGCGCACGGCGGGTGCGACAGGTCGGCAGGGGATTCTCTCTCCTCCATGTCCTGATCCCACCTCTGATGTTTCGGAGGTCCGTGTTTGCTCTGATCCTATTTTGTATTGTTTTATGGACTTTGATATAGAATACTCTTCGTTATCTCCATATCCTTCATGTGTACACAATAGTTCAATTCATTTTACTGCACTACCATATACTTCATCATGTCATTAATAAAATTGTAAAAATCGTTCAATCAGATAAAACAATTTAAACTCCTTGGCGGTAGTAATACTTTTGTAGTTTTTCATAAGGTAAACAGAACGAATTAACGCTTTTTTAATGTAGAAAAAAATACTGTTTTCAAAAGGTTATGTTCACCAGTTTTACCTGGTTCAGCCACTTGAAAGATTAAAAATATTTCCCCCTAAGCATGAGTCATTTTTATTTAGAAAGCAAACAGGGCAGATAGGAGTACTGTGATATCAAAGATACGAGGACATCAGGGTTAGTTAAATTATTCAATAAACTTATTTTGACCTCTAATTCCAGTAAATAATATTGCCTTCATGGTAAAAAAAATCATCAGAAAATCTGTGATTTGAGGTATTGATTAATACGTTTCTTAGAATTCACGAATTGCCTGATCGAATAAAACCACCCATATCTAACGCTTCCTGTATTCACTTTCATTTTCGTTCGTCACTTTTTCGCCCATGGATTTATGCAAATAAGACACGGTCGTTTCCCACCATTGTGGATTTATTTAATGCATATGTTTTATTTATATGAATTAAGCAATTGTCTGCATGTAATGCATTTCATGCATTTTATGCACAAACCATTGAATATGCCTGCATTCCAACTGTAATCGATAATATTGATTAGATTTGACTAGGGAGGGTGTAAGTAAAAACAGAGTTAAATAAGGGATATGAAATTGTTCATCGTTGTTATGTATTTGTGTAATGAAAATATGGAGATAACGAACAGTATTTAAGATCAAAGTCCATTCAACAACACAAAATAGCATCAGAGCAACCACGAACCTCTAATACATCAGAGATGAAATCAGGTGCCATGAAAGAGAGAGCATTCCATGATGACCTGTCACACCTGCCGTGTGCTCCTTGTCATGATTGGGAAATAACGAAAAAATCCATCGACAATTCAGTGTGTGAATAACAATTAGCATGAAAAATGTCAGTCAGCATTTGGTTCAATGATAAATTGAATTTGTTGACAAGGTCATTGTATCGACCATAGAACTTACGAAATGATAAATTTGAATGAGCCTGTTGTTATTCTTGTTTCATCAACTTGTTTGTCAATAAATTTACTCCTTATAAAAAGTATACATACGTAGATCAAGCTCTAACATATTTTCTCAACTGTGAGATATAAACTCCGTATGCGGCTGATAAAGGTTTATTCCTGCATAATTTAGGGAAGTTGACGATAGAAAAGTTCCTTGCATCCCATTTATCATAAAGCTTGGATGTTAGATAATTATTAGCGTCTTTTTTTCCCAAGTAAAATATCCAAATATGAAACAGATGTGTCAGACTCTCTGGTATCTTTTATTTCAAGCTCTCCTGGATATATCGCATCGAAATGAGAATGGGAATAAGCATTGTTAATTAAGTGACAACACGTCGTGAAAGCAAACAAAAAGAATAAATGTGAAGACAAGTATGCTATATAAAACAATTGAAAATTACAAATTGAGAGGAGAACAAAGAAAGACACTAGAACACAGGAATTTTAAATTAGGTAGCCATGGAAAAGGATTCATCCCTTGCAGATAGTGTATAGATTATACGCCACATATATATGTTATGATGGTACCCGGTATATTGTTAAATAAATAATGAAATATATTGAGATAACGAACAGTATTTGTTCATTATACATTACAAAATAGGAGCAGAGGAAACATTGACCTTTAAGATATCAGTGGTGGGATCAGGTGCCATGGAAGAGTGAGCATCCCCTGCTGATAATTCGGTGTGTTCATTGAAAATTGAAAAAAGTTGGTCATCGCGTTTACCATAAGGTTTAGTTTTAGTTTGCTTGCAATGTCATTCCCTCGTAAAAACGTCTAAATATCGAAGAATCTTGCTATACTCTGTAAAAACCTGTTTAAGGTATGGTGTATTTATAAGAGGCCCTGTCCTCCATTGCACCTCATTCTATCTTTAATGATTTTGAAATCCAATGGACTTTTAGCATGATTACCTTTCGTAATGTTCCGCATTTTATCGGAATGAATTCTGTTAAAAATCATCATTAATGTATAAAAATATCTAAATGAAGGTCACGAGAAGAGACTTCTTCTTTTCATGATTTAATTTCTGAATAAATTCTGCTATGAATATAAAACATATTGGATGACAAACAAACAGAATAAATGTCAGTCGAAATTCCGGAGACGCAAATTTAGCGATTTCTCCTTAAAAAATGGTAATGTATTTTTAGCGAGAGGTAATTTTAGCGATTTTAAAATGCTACTTAAAGAAGCTATTACAAATTAAATGCAATTAATTTTTAGCGACATTTAATTTTAGCGATCTCAAGACACTCGCTAATAATGCCAAAATTAAATCCTCGCTAAAAATTCTACTTATACGGTAGTTTGCATTAGAAGGTTTGGTTTGCAAAGAACTTAAGTATCTTCTAACTGGATTTTTACGAGAAGCACTGACCTTTACAGTTGACTGTTTACTTGGACATTTGAACATTCACATCTACGGAGGAACAGAATTGATAATGGAAAAGAAAACCTTTCTAGTGGTCATAGTTATGGTGTTCGGGGCACTTGTATGAGAAGGACTGGATTTAAGGATAGAATGGTTATCGTTTTCTTCAATGACAACTTAACTCTGCTTTAAAGTAGCCCGTTATTTTTGTTGAATTATATGTTGAGCTAAATTATTATAAAAGATCTTCTATACACTGTCCTAGTGTGAAAGTAATTCATCAACCGTAAAAGTCAGAGCTTCTCGTAAAAGTCCACTATCAACATCAGGCATATTATAAGAATAGTGAATTTTAAGAATTTAGTTTTGTACATGTATATGACCAATCAGAAAATATGAAGGGAGTTCTTGTTTGTTTGTTTGTTTGTTTGTTTTTTTGAAGAAGCAGTAGTCTATATTATCAATAGCTTTGGATATCTTATCACATTAAACAAAGTGAAATAAAGTCGAACGTTTTGATTGAATGAAAAATATGGCGATAACGAACAGTATATTCAAGCTCAAATGCCCATTCAAATCAAAAGCACAGAAGCAGAACAAACACCGAGGTGGGATCAGAAGAAATGAGCATCCCTTGCTGTTACTGATTTTTATAAAGAATATTAGTTGGCACTTTATGTTTTAATTTTTTTTTAAATTTTGAAAATCCAAAATTTGGTCGTGCATTTTATTGATGTAATGAGAAACGAGTGTGTTATGTGCCACCTGTATATCTATATGAGCTTAACCTTTGAACTAATATATAGATATCTATGTAAAACATCACTTTTAGTAAACGATTAAATATAGATGTACGTAGCAAAAACAATCTATTCCAGAATAAATAAAACCATGGATGAAGTGTATATTTGTCTTGTTATTAAACTTTACTCACTCAATCAAAAAATACTAACTCCTTTTTTTCCGGTCTTCTCAGAAGAAAACTTGCTTATGTAGAAAAAATGGCTGCAGAAGTAAACACCAAAATCGTTGTAAGTTGACTTTGAATATTTTTGGTCTATATGACAGCACACAGTGAATACTGTCATTCAAAAAAAAAAATACACTTCACTGATAACATTTTCAGGGAAGCAATTCTTCAATCACAACACAGACGACAGATGATGATGTAAGTATTTGATTTTAGGTAAAAGTTTTATTAATAACTTTTTCAAAACGTCTTTTGTGCTTTTCTCGTCATGAACCATGCAAATTGATTTTTAGTTGATCTTTACAATAGTACACAAGAGATTTTATGTCGAATGCAGAGGGAAAAAAAGTTGCGGCACTTGAAGCGTTAAAAAAACGCATCGGAAGAAAGAACGAAACACCATTGACAGTAGCTGTAATTGGAACATCCGGAGTAGGAAAATCTTCCTTCCTGAACACAATGATCACCAGTATAACCGGAGAATATCGGGAGTGGTCCAGAACGGGGGATTCTGGTGGAAGTGGGAAACCAATCACTTATCGTCTGCAATGGCAATTATTTTTACAATTTTTCTTTTAAATTCACTACAAAATTAAATTATGATAAGCTAGAGAAAGCCAATATTCTAGCTAGCTTTTAAGGATACAGAATGCAACCAACAGTTTTACATGTTTTGTCTTCTGTGTGCGCTGGATTTTAATCTGATTCACTTGTTTTTAAACTAGAATAGCTTTTTATGTTTAAAATTTATCTTAAGTAGCATTCCTAAAATGTAAATTTTTTTTATGTACTATGGTTGCCTTCTGTGTAAATACTTTGGGTTTCGATTGTATCTTCACAGGGATTTCAGTTTCGTTAGGGCATTCTTATTTGCTTGAAAAGATAAGATAAGATTTATTCAGATAAATCAACAAGAAACATTAGATCTGAAGAGCTGTTTTGCTAATCGTTTGCATTGTCTACTACTTATAATCGATTATAATCACTGAACTTCAAAAATATGAGAGTGAACAAAGAGTGATCACCAAATACCATGTCACACAATTCCTGCAATTTAGCTGAAAATGAGCTAAGTTGATCAAATACTTGTACAAGTTATTTGGTCAGCTAATACATTTATCAGTGAGGCATACTGACTGACATTTTTCATACTTATTGTAAGTAACACACTGAATTAACGACGGACTTTCCCGGTATTTCCCGATCATAACAAGGAGCACACGGTTGGTGTGGCCGGTCAGCGAGGGGATGCTCACTCCTCCATTGCACATGATCCAACCTCTGATGTTTAAGTGGTCCATGTTTGATCTGGTCCTATTTTGTATTTCGTAATAAATAGAGCTTCAATACTGTTCGTTATCTCCATATATATATATATATTTCATTACAACTGTATGATAATATACATGCACGTGATGAAGTTTTAAATTATAATTGTGTCTTGATTTTTTCGTCTCTAGGCTACCTGTGACAGAATACGCAAGAGTTGTCGACGAAAATATCCTGGAATATAATTTTCCAAACTTCTTGGACATAGCAGGATTTGAAGATAGTGATGATAAAACGGCACAAGAGCTTCTAAATCTCATATTCTATGGGAGAATTCCACACAACATTCCACTCTATCAAGTTGCTGAAGATATCAGGTGATTATTGTCCCTTTCGATGCACATTTCAATAGTGCAAGGAATGTTTAAAAAATGGGCCGTCATCCCCCCATCCCTTATTGCTACGTGCCTCTCTTACAACAATAAATAAATGCTTCATTTCTCAAGACTATCTAGATTTCTATTGGAACCAAGGGAATTAGGGATGTCCAATCTTCTACTGCATATTAGTCCGAGACATTTTAAATGCTTTATGTTAACGACCCTTGAAATGTTAAATAAATTTGATAAATTATACTAAGCTGGGGTACAACACATTGTCATACTCATTTTTCTTTATAATCCTGGTATAATTAAAGTGGTTTTTTTTTTATCTGTATGACGCTTGTTATGCGATTTTTACAAGTTGTACTACAGTATTCAAGATAGATAAGCATAATAAATATAATTTATGAACAAAATAAACTAGAAATTCTACTAAGGTGCTTTAAACTAGATGCGAAACTGTAATCTATCGTCTCCAAGAACGCTTAATTACAAAACGAAAATGAAAGTAAATTGACTAAAAATCTTATAGTCTTGGGATACCACCTATTCAAATAGCTGATATTACCAATTCAAATCAAACAGGTGAGATCATCTGTTCGAATAGTTGAAAGGACAGACGATCACGCTGTGTAATTCGTTATTGTCTGACGTCATGGTGTCAGACAGTATAAGATTCAGCCAATGCTTGTTGAAAAAGTCGTGCCTTAGAATTATTGTATTAAGTCGATCTTCCAAGCTTCATTCTATCTTAAACCATACGGATTAATTGAAACATGATAAACATAAAAAAAATCAAAGCATTGGACCTAATTATATCCCATTATTCATTACACGTTACATAACATTTGCCTATTCTGTTATGCATAACTATCATTCATCTACATCCAGTAAAACTATTCAGGCCAACGCTATCAGATTAACTAATAGATATATATTTTCAATGCATACAGCAGTTTTTATCCCATAAGAAGAAATGTTACTGGGAAGGGATGCAAAAATAAAATTTCAAAGGGGGAGGGCACCAACAAGGATTTTTTTTTATCAAGCGAATAAGTTAATATAAATTTAACATTGTTTACATGACATTTGGGACATAGGCATAAAGTAGTTATTTTTTATATAGCATATAATTATATATCGGCAAAATGGGGAGAGGTCCCCTCCTCTCCATACTTCTTACATGTATGTCCATAAAAAAATTACAAGTAATACATTATATCTCTATGACGTAGAATAAATTCATAATCAAGTTTTCTTTCATGTGGATATAAATCATACAGGTCGATTGGTCTTTTTGATTATTAGCAGAATAATTTATTTCTGGATTCAGAATAATGTTGTAATATATTCTTTATGAAAATAAATTTTGCTCTGTTATATTTTAAAGTCACTGTTAATGAAAATGCTTCGTTGTAAGCGTTAATTCATTATTAGTGTGTTTGCTTTAATGAAGCATGTTTTACTGTATAGTGTTTTTATTACAGAAAATATAAGCCGTGGTACATTAACGCTAAATATCCAGTTACCCCAGAAAGTAAGAAGATCGACAGGATAATTTTCATTGCTTCAGCAAGAAATCCTATTTTACCAACACAACTCATGAAAGCTGTATCATCAGTGCAGTGGAGAAAGAGAGGTTATACTTTATACATGAATTATAATTAACATCATATTAAGGCAGGAATTGTGGATTCTTATATGGTTAGAATCTGTACATTTGAGAAGTACCACTTTTGTCTCTCAGACTACGATCATCCCCACACTGCATGTTACCGATACCCAGGAGACTTTTCCATATAATGTTCAGTGCATTCAAAGCATGAATAGAATTAGGGTGAATTCACCATGCATCGGATACCCTTGTATTTCAGCAAGTTCTAGCGATATCGCTACCGACGGAAAATTATCAAAATGGAGTTTAACATTTAGTTTGTGATTAAAATATCAATTTGGGACACAATTTTATGCCCTTTATTGAGAAAATGTCCTCAAAAATCGAGCTTTTAGTGATAACTCAAAATTCACCATGGATCGGACATTGTTTACCATGCATCGGACAGACGGTATTTTGACCAGAAAAATATCATACCTTTATCAAAGTGCTTTAAATTGCTTGATATGGATATATTTTTATCTTTTATCTAAGAAATAACCCTCAACTTAAATTTAATTGACGATTTCGTTGCACAAATGTAGAACGATTCAAGAGACCTCAGTCTGCCTTAGAAATGCTTTAAAATGCTTATAATGCGGTAATTCGCGCCCTTTTTTCATGGTTTATCATACTCTGGTTTGTAGAAATAAATTGAGTCAAATTCCAGACGTCATATATCGATAACTTGTATTTTGACTGAAAATATAGAGTTTTTATTTTCCTTTTCCGCAAAAAACATCAGCTGGGTTCTGTATGAAAATGGTAGTACTTACCATTGCATCGGAAAGTGTCCGATGCATGGTTAATTTGTGTCCGATGTACGGAGAAATGAACATACTAGTGAAAACCAGCTCTAAAAAGAATTATACGAACATTGAAGTGAAATTTCTTTAAAATTTATGTAAAATTACCAATCTTTGACTTTATTTACCAAAGTCTGACTCGTTCCGCTGAAGTCGAATTTAAGAACGATAACTCTAAAAATCGCAAAATCATAAATTTCTGGTTATTCCCCTTTGATGATGTAAAATATGACGTAACTTCAATGCCATTCTCGAGGTATTTTTATCACAACATGATAATAACAATCGGTTTCATTAAAAAATTTAAATCTTCAGCTTCTAGAAAGAAGCAAATAAATACACGGAACTCTTATGTTGAAAGAGAATTTATTGTCTAAAGTTGTCCGAAGCAAGGTATGTGTCCGATGCATGGTGAATTCACCCTATATGCTTGCACACGTTTTCAGATATTCCACTATTTGGTGTATTGACAAACAAGGATCGAAGGACCAAAAAGGAAGAAGATTTCGATCAGTTTGAGACTGAGTTCAAAACATCGCTCGGGCTTTCTCATTTACATTATTTTCGCTGCACGAATTACTGTGACGATAATATAGAAGCAATTCGATCAGGGACAGCGACAAACAATCCAGAGATAGATGTTCCTGTTCTAAAATTCTTGAGACAGGTTGAGTAAATATGTCTATTTTGCATCATAATTTTATCATCTCTCAACTTTTTTATTCATTATATTTTAAGAGGCATTGTAATTTTTACACACGACTATGAATTGATTTAGATGAATTGATGTTGATAAATCCTTGACATAAAAATAGTGTAGCATGGAAGAAACTATACCTGACTCATCACTACATTCTACAATGTGCTTTATTCAACAACATACACTAATACCGAGCTTTACAAGATGAAAAGCTCCCTTATGGGGAGATAAGTTAAACTTAAGCTAGAGTTACTTCTCTTGACATGTTACATTAAATTATACTTTTCTCTTTTTGGGGTTAAAGAAAATAAAATAAAAGAAAATAGAATTAATTGTTTCTGAATGTAAGATAAACAGTAACATTGTCACTTTTAACAACAAAAGGCTGGCAACATCCGTCCTTTTTGAAGAATCCCCAAAACACACAAAAAATTTGTTCCTGCTCCAGTTAGGCAATTTGCAAGCAGTTTTTGTTCGGAACACTACTGATTTTTTTTTTACATCTCTTTTACATCAATTCGGAGTCTCTTATCCTCAACAGGTTTTATTGAATTCACGGATTCAACCACACTCTTTTTGTCTACAAATGCATTAATCACGATGCATTTGCTGGGAACTCCCAAAATGTCCTCCAACATTAGTCGATAATAAAAACTTGCCTACAGTTCTTTCTGTAGACAAAGTGCCTCTGTTGCGGGAGTGGAGTGGACATTTCTGATTGTTTAGCTTGCTAGAAAAGGGAACAGCATTTTCAATGTTTATACATAATCCAGATGATAACTCCCTGGGTACTTCCAGATCCGTCGTAACGATTTCCTAAAGATGCATCAGTAAATGTCATTATCTTTAGTAATGCAAGATCTAAAGCTGGAAATGTCAAGATACTTTTGAAGTCCTTGGTTTTGGTTGCTCTGATTAAGTCTGCCATTGTTCCACTTCATAGCTTAGTGCTCATATCTATCATTTCAAATGCAAGGTCTGGTCTTGATCCCTGTACTGCTCAGTTGATCTGCCCTATGATTTGTCTGTTTGCAGTCTGTTCTTCATTACTTAGTTGACTTTTCTTCTGACTTGCTCACAGTGGGTCGATCTCCAATTTGTAACTTCTCCATGTAGTTAATGTGATCCAGTACTATCCTCTCTTGATCTTGTTTAATATAGAAACCAATATAATGAAATTGGCGTTCCGCAACTTTTCCTGCTGAAAATCTCACTCTAAACTTGCAAATTTGTCTCTCAAAAATCTCATCCCCGGAATGGAGAAGATCATCCACATAAGAACAAATTATTTCATGTAGCTTTCCGTCCCTTCTATGGTAGAAGAGAGGTGGGTCAACAGTACACTGTTCGAAGCCAAGTTTATCAAGGATTTCTTTAACACTTAAGTAAAACTGTCTAGCACAATCTTTCAGTCCATGTAGACAGTGTTTCAACTTCCATATCATTCCGGCAGTTGTGATATTTTCCTTTGGCGGTTGAACACAAACATCTCTGTCAATTTTCCTCTCCTTGCAAAAAAGGCTGACTTTATGTCTGTGGTTTTCGGTTCCCATAATTTACTTTCCGTTAGAGTCAAAAATATCTTAAGGCTACCTTTTCCAACAGTCGGACTGTCTCAGGGGATGCAAAAATCCTCTTCAAACACACGAGCTACAAGTCTTGCTCTTTCTTGTTCTTCTTTTGAGGTAACAACCCATCTGGTAGATATTCTATGCTGTTCTTTATCCAGAACTTCAGTGTATTTGCCAAAGTTCTTTATTTTTTCCTATTCATTTTGCTTTTCTAGAGAAATATTATCACAGTTTGTATTCTTGCATACTTTAGATTTAACAGTCTCATTTGTTTGGTTGATTTTCATCGAATGAAGTCTATGCTTTTCTCTTGATCACTCTCAGAATATTTCACGTTCTACCAATTTCTGTTGTTTCCTCAAGCTTTGCCTGCTCTGCTGAGAGCTGTTGCCTCTATCCAATTATCATCCACCAATCCCATCTTGTACTGAATTCTGTGATTTCTGTAATTTGCTTACATTGCAGGTTTTTCGGAGTTTTTTTTCTTTAGTTCTGGTCAATTTTTCTCTCAGATAGGTATTCAATGAATGCAGTCTTCTTAAATTCTACTTCACTTGTTTCCTCTTGATGTTGTGTTTTCTCTTGAGTAGTACCCGTAGTTTCGGAATCTTTTATTTTCTGCAACCTTTTAGATGACTCCACCATGACGAACAAAAACAACTTAGCCATTTCGAAAAACCAACTCATAGTCATAGCCATCTGTCTCTTACAGGATTCTTCGGCAGCTCTTACTTTATTTAACAATGCCCGTCTGATTCTCTCATCAGCTTCAGCCTTTATGTAAGCTCGTCTAGTACTGTACAGTAAATCAAGATGTTTAGCAAATGTCTCACCCACTGTACGACCCTCAAGTGCAGGCAGTTTGACCCTAATAATGTATTGGATTTTGGGGTTCCATCCAAATACAAGCTGGTGACTACTAATCCCATTCCACAGTTAGAAGGCATTTCTTGCAATATTCGCCCAACATAACAAGATCTGTTCACTTTTATCTTTGTAGTCGTGTTCAAGTTTTGTAAGCATCATATCAGTCACACGGTGTACTCTTTCACACGAGTCATTTTGAAATAGGCTTTCACGTGCAGAACTACAGACTTTGACATTCAGAATGGATGCAACTTCTTGAATTTCCTCCGATTTAAACTACCCTCCATTATCTATCATAATTGCCCCATGACACCAAATATACCAATCCAATGACACTTGATTTTCTCAATAACATCAGTTGTCTTTTTCCTCTGTATAAAAAGCGACTCAGTGTATCTGGACCACATGTCATTAATGTGCAGTATCTATTTTCCTCTCCAGTACTTCAGGTCCATAGCTACCTTTCTCATTAAATTGAGATGCAATTGGAAATAATACAACAGGCCGAGATGGGGTTCTGGCATAAGTCTTGCACACTTCACACATCTACTCTATTTAATATAAGTCGTTTCTTTGGTAGATGGGAAAATTTTCAGTGCAGTTTCAAATGAGTTAATTATTCCTTTTTGGGATCCACCTCATCAATACGGAATGAGCAAACTTCCTCAATAATGTCCAGAAGAAGTCACAATAAAGTTAATTTTTTCTCAAGAATCTCTGCTGTGTCATCCTTTAAGTTCATCAGATGTGGATACTCAAAAATTTCAAAGAACTTTTGGACAAATTGGAAGATTTTACCAAAATTAACAGCTTAAAAACTTACGACTTTTCAACTTTATACACAACCATTCTCTACGATAAATCAAAGTCCGGACTTTTTGGTATCATTGACGGCTGCTTTTTCAATAAAAATGGAATTTACTTATCTTATTGCAAAATTATTTTGTTTAAACACATTCTTATTGCACACTTAAGTTCTCTGAAGTTTACATCAAAGAAATGCTTGAGTTTCTTATTGACAATATCTATGTTGTTTTTGGAGACAAGGTATTCCAACAATGTATTGAAATTACAGTGGGTATCAATTGCACTCTGTTATTAGCAGACCTATTTTTTATATTCATATGAAGCATAATTTGTTAAAAATCGTATGCATGAAAAGAAGAAAACACTTTCTATGGTCTTCAACTCGACATTTAGATATATCGACAAACATGGTGTATGATAAACGTGATTACTATATATTTCTATCATCAACTTCCCTTACTTATGCAGCAATATACCTTAATCACCTGCATACTGAGTATATATAATTCAGTTGATTCGACACGCAAGAGCATGCTCTAAGTATTAACAATTTCTAAAACGAGCTAAATCATTGACAAGCAAGTTGTCGAACAAAAATATTAGCAGTCTTGTTTAAAGTCATCATTTCGTAAGTTTTATGGTCGATACAATGACCTTGTCAGCAAATACAGTTTATCATTGAGTCAAATGCTGACTGACGGTTTTCATACTGATTGTTTGTCGATTATTCATACTCTGAATTGAAGACGGATTTTTCCTTTATTTCCTGATCATGACAAGGAGCACATGGCGGGTGTTTGACCTTTCCGCAGGGGATGCTCACTCCTCAATGGCACCTGATCCCACCTCTGATGTTTGTGTTTCTGTTTCTTTTTTGTATTGTTTTTTGGACTTTGAGATTTAATACTGTTTTCTATCTCCATATCCTTCTTTATCTTTACACCTACAGTTTTCATAGCTGTTCATGGTAACAACAATGGAATGTCTGATCGTCACGTTTCTCTCTGCTATAAGAGCTGGAAATACAAATTCCTCCGAACTTTAAAACTCTTCTGCCCTCAGTATTTCTAATTTTGGTTTTGTTCAAATCATCCAATAAATCAATGTATTTGTTGATACAGGTACTGAACTGCTACAAGCACTGTTTAGGACTGCACAATTCCTAGCATCCATCCCCAAATGTCCTTTTTTTCTTAGGTTGGTGACCGGTAAACAGTACAAATTCTTTTCCCACGGCTAAACATGTATTGACGTTAGCCATATTTTCCCAACTATGAGGACACAATATGACTGAATGACTCACAAGTTTTGCATGTTAACACATTTCCGTCTGGTCTTCATGGATTCATACTCTTTTAACTGCTGAGCTGCCTACTCGTACTGACCTCGATGAGAGTCTCTACTCTGGCCACTCTGAAATCCTCTTCCTCTCATCTGCTCACTCCTTTCCCCTCCTCGATAAAATTTGTTGCTCCTCATTCTAGTGTATCCTGCTGTCATTAGTGCTCCTTCGTTTTCAGCAAGGAATGCTGGTTCAAATTGAATAGAAACTATTTTTATAGGGGCATTTCCTTCACAAGTTTAATTTCTGAATTTTTAACGAGGCCGAGTCTAATTATAATTTTTTTTCGGTGAAAAATAGCAATATTTAGCAATGTTTCTTCTGATGTTCTATCATCACTTTTAGTATACTATCCATGGACGTCTACAAACATATATAAGCGAGTCATATGCCATTTTCTCCAGCAGCATGCCTTGCTTACAAAATCGGAAAACAGGGACGTCGTTAGAGCCTTTTCAGCAGGTTCTTTCCAAATTATTGTCGTAACATCACATTTTCAGACCATTTGGAATTTCGAATAATGTTAATTTTACATTAAAATCACAATATTTGGGTAAGGTGTTCTGTCGCACTTATGACTGCGTGGAATTAAAAATCTGCGCGAAAGTCAAGCGCACTCGAATTAGACCCGGTCTCGTTCAAGAGATTTCTTCGTCCTTCATATATAGTTTGTTTTTTTTCTCGAAATTCATTCATGAGATCCTCCAATTTCAGCTGATCCGACACTTTTTCGCGTATTTGGACTCATTATTTTCAGGAAGAGAGAATGAAATAGCAACATCTAGTTTCTTCTCATTTTACTCTTTGACTTCTTTCTAAGCTAATGGTTCTTGCTTGTAGAGTATCACTTTTGATTTTTGGGTTGTTAGAAGGGGAGGGGGGGGGGGAATTTTTTTTTTTATACATTTTCTCAGTTCGCTAATGCAAACCTTTTTTTTTTCTCATGTACCAAACTCTGAATTGTTATAATTAAATGTCACACGCTTGCCTACACTGTTTTTAGCACTTAGTATCACAAAGTTTCTTTCCAACCACGCCCTGTTACCATTGTAAGACCATATGCTTTATTCAGCATCACACACTTAAACTTGAGCTTTATGCGGAGATAAGCTAATCATAAACTAGAAGTACTTCTCTTGACATATTACACATAAATAAACTAAGAAATTCTCAAGCACAAATTATTAAATCCATTATAATAGGTTATTGACAATAAATCAGGTCCTTCATTATGAGGAAGCCCGCTAATTTTATCTTTCTAACTTGCATCATTTCGTTAAAGTAAACTCTGATAGCCGTTGTTAAACAATATGTCCTTCATCTGTTTTTTTTCTTACAATTTTGTATACATTGGTATCCGAACGTATATTATTCGGACTACAACTTATCTAGAAAATCAAATTCATTAATTCTAAAATGTCATGTTACTGAGTGTTCGCCAAAAAAGTTCAGCCAAAATTACTGGCAAGAGTCTCGTTGAATAAGAAAACGTCATTTTACACACGCTAAAGAAGCCCGCTTTACGGTATTTGAAACATTTAAAAGTTTCTGGTTTAAGTAATTCTTATTGGAAGATACGGTAAATAATAACAAAAATGATTGCTAACGCTGTGATTTTTTTCTTGCAATCAGGTTTTAGATCCAGTACTGGAGAACGTTGATATTCATAGGGAAGTTGGAATGACATGGCAGAACATAGTGGAATGGTTGCACACGCTGTGGACTGCACTACAAAACACAAATAGACAGTTATTTACCATCATTGTGGTCATTTCCCCTGTTTTGGTCGTTCTGACCTTGTTGATGTTTTAATCTTAGGAATCTATGTCTCAGTTCTCTCTATTTTGTACAACTGCCCCCTGCAACATGGGATCTCAGTTGTTTTTTTTACAGTCTCAGCCTTAGGACTGGTCTCCACGTCCTGCTATTGGATTTGACTCCTTACACCTCGTTTCCTCTAATAATAACTATTGTTTTAATCATTGGTTCAGGGTTATTTCATTAAAAGCCTTATACAATGCATATTTTTTCCATATCCAACTGCCCTTTGATATAAAACAATATAAAGTACATCATTTTCTTATTCTATTTTTATATTTCGAGCTTAATGCTAAATATATTCTTGAATTATGCAGTCTCATCAGGAGGACCGGTTTCCACATTCTGCTCTGAGGATTTGAACCCATATCTTAAGGATAATCTCCTTATATCTTGTTTCCTCAAAGCAGAATTGTTTCCTTATCATTGTCTGTGGAAAATTGTATTAAAAGCTTGATGCAATACATATTTTATTTTTCATATCCAAATGTATTTTGATTTTAAAACAATATAAAGTACATTTTATTTTCTATTTGTATATTTCTTGCTTATTATTTTTGTATGTAAATAGACTGTACATAATAATGAGTTTTCTTTCAAAACAAATTATACATTATTATAAGAGTCCAAATAATAAAACAATCATCGAGGTATCTTTTCCAATTGTTCTTTATTTTTACTTTGACTCTATAATTGTTTCCTCTATTAGCATTGTGACGTCATTACAATGTTGTTGACGCTATCAACAGGTAACGTTATTACGTCACATTTTTGAATTGTTTTGAAATGTAAAACGTCTGAAGAAAAAATAAATAAGTTCAACCCCGGGCGGAAGTTAGTATCCATATAAAAGTGAATTTCTTTGTGCTTTCTATATTAATATTTCTTTACTTAGGGCAGTTATGTTAGTTTAAAAGTTGTGGCAAATGTGCTTTATAAATAAGTATTGATTTCATTACAACATGCATTGGTAACAATACTCTGTTAAAACTAATGTCCAAATAACTGTATCTCACTTCTATTCTCAATGACCGTGCAGTGTAGGACAGCGCCGCGAGAATTCCATCGGCATCGAAAGCAAGTTTTTTGACTTGCCTAGATAGCCGAGCGGTCTAGCGCGCTGTTCCTGCACTGCTAGGAGACAGATTCCGAAGGTCGAGAGTTCAACTCTGGGCTGGGACGGAAGTGGGTATCCATATAAAAGTGAATTTCTTTGTGCTTTCTAATAAAATATATCAAAAAGGCAACACTTGTTCAAACGTAAGCGCTTTCGCTTTTTTCTTCAGACGTTTTAAACAATTTAAATTTGTGCCGTAATAACGTTACCTGGTGGTAACGTCAAAAACAATGCAATGGCATCATAATACTGACAGAGGAAACTATTACATGAGTTAAAGGAAAATAATTTAATTTTGCTTTTATTCTAGTCGCTCATTGGTTGATTTCCTAAAAGGAATGATAGCTAATTCCTAATAACCTGATTTGGTACGGGGACATACCCCCTTGACAACCAGCTGAATATGAAATTATTTCATTTCCAGTCCTTGGGATTCTATAAAAAATCCAGATTTAATAAATGTAACTTTGAAAGAGTAGCTTGATCTTGCCTCATGTGAAAAAAAACATCATGGCTGCTAGATCTGTGTATCAGTTATTACGCCCCCTTGTTTCAAATCACTTCCGTTACTAGGGATGTATTATTGAGCGGCAAATTTGAACTCATAAAAAGCAGCACAATTTTACATCGACAGCTGTTTAATTATTCATAGATTACTTCCTTCCCTGCAAAAACTCTCATGACGTCATGACGTCATAGTTAACGTTACCAAGCAAAACAATCAGTTTAATTTATGTACACCTGACACAAAGCGCTTGTGTTAAATGAAAAGACATGCAGTTTTCCGTTCTCTTTTACCTGAGCCACATATCGTGTTACTCAGTGTTCATTATTTGTACATAATTATAATACAATACATATTCTTTTTTATGGGGTAAGTGGGAGTAAGTGAAAAATAAGAATTGTATCAATCTTCTTTGATAGAGTAGAGTTATATGCTAGACATGGATTTCATTTTAAAAATGAAAATAACATTATTAAATATCAAAGATGCTAGCTATGAATATTAGTACACATTTATAATTGTGTCTTAATTTCAGATATTTAAAAGATGTTTCAGTTGGATAAAAAAGATTCACCAAAATTCATTAACAATTGGAGACTGCTGGTGATTTCATTGCTTGTGGTTCTCGCAGCAGGACTATTTACATGTATATGGTACCTTGATTTGAAGATAACAGACGAGGATATAATAAACAATAACGAACAGCTCATATCTCCTGAAGATGCAAAGAATATAAGTAATATATCTTCAGACATAGAGCTGCTAAAATTGACGTTAGGTCAGATGCAAGAAAATCTAACATTGATTGGCACAGATCGTGAATCAATGTCTAAAAGAATAGAGAACCTGCAGTCTTACTCAACGGAAACTGAAGTCAATATAATGAATAATAATAACACAATTAATGAAATCAAAGAAAATGTTAGGCAATTAAATGATGCCTTATATAAAATGGAAAATGATATGGCGATGAAATTAGAAAACAGAGATAAAAGAATAAGTTCACTGGAGGCAGATCTTCGTAAGTGTAACTCTAGGCTGCAGACAATTATGGATAAAAATGCAGAAAGCTATACCATGTTAGAAAACAAATTAAACATTCTTGCCAAAGAACATATGGACATTGAACAAAAGTATAAAGAGCTACTGAAAAGAATGTCGGAAACTGAGATGGAGATAAAAGAACAAGGACGGACAGGTGCGCGTCTTGAAAAGTCAAGTAAAGAAAACACCAACTATATGAAAAATGTGGAAACCAGGTCATACTGGGGTAAGGCGACAATTCTAATTGTCAAATGTGATAGTTATGTTGCAAATTTTTATTACTTCTTAATTTAAAAGTGCGACCTCGAGTTCCTTAGCATCCCATTAAAAGATGATTATGTGATAATGATTAATTTTGACATACTAGAGTTTCAATTCATATTGTATCTATGCTTTTTCTTGATACATCATTGTTCTCAGTTCGTAGAAAAACTGTTCAACGCTAGATCCAGACTACAATTATAGCGTCGTATTTCTCTGCGTTTATGCTTATTTAAATTATTTAAATGCTTATTGTTTTAATTTATGTTTTAGTGGATATCATTTTGGTGTGCATAATTCTTATTTTGCTGATCACGATCATTACTATGACAAAAGGAAGCAGTAATGTAATGTATTCTTAGAATAATATTATCAAAAATAAAGACATGTAATTTTCATGAAATGTAAACTACTATTACCAATTCATTGTAGTTGACATGCATATCTGTCCTTTGAGTTACGAAGCGGTAAAAATTGATATATGAAATTTATTTTGAATTTTCATCCCCCTTATCCTTATTCAGAAAAATACAGGTGTTGATTTAACGTCAGATCAAGGCAAGACCACCCAATTAGACAAGAAACCAGCTGTGGTCAGCTTTAATCGGTTTTCGTCTGAAGCCCACAAGAGACTGGCAGATCTGTTTCTTGATGATTACCATTACATCATCGTACACAGTTCTCAAGACATATCAAAAATCCAATCCAAGGTAGAAGTATTGAGTTAATCATTATCTTTGAAAAAACCCAAAGTGTCATTAACGTTAAAAACGTAAAAATAAACATTTAAATTTAAACTTATGATTTAACTCCAATTAGGTTGTTTACCTCTTTGTGGATTTTAATGATCGCAATATCATTTTGGAGGCCGAGACAGAGACCCAACAAATCAAAAGGGAAACAGTAGGAACCATAAGGCGTATTGGAGGTACTTTAATCCGTTTCTGAGCTTTTTATGACCGATTTACAGTTTACCATGACTTAATACTTTTTTCAATTATGCTTATCAAAATTTATTTTTATGAAATTCGGTATGAAAAATTTTTGATACATGGTATAATTGTTTGCAACATGCACCTTTAATGAAGATTCATTGTTTGAATGCGTTCCCTTGCTTCTTGATTTCAACAGGTACGCCAGTTGTGATTTACAGACTGCACCCAGAATCTAGAAATCTAGGGAACGGAAAACCCTATTCGGACAAATTAACCTCAATACAGAGTCATCCAACTTTGCGAGACCTCTCAGCAAATAACTGTGTATTTAGTATTGACAAAGAATTTACTGAATATCAACGAACTCATCTGATAAAGTTCTTGGAAAATTAACATAGTGTTCTTTAGTACTCTAATGCAGCAAACATCATATATTCGAGCTTTGAACATTTTTTGGAAATAAAATATTTTACGGTAAAGAACTATATGCGGTATATTGCATATACTTGCCCCCACAAAAGTTACATTTTGAAAACGTCATGAAATGTGCTGAATTCAATAAATTGTATGAGAAATATAAATCGACAGAACATATTATAGTTTCAAAGCAGCTTCTTCACAATTTTTGTTTTTATGACGTCACAAACTAGTCCAATTTTAGAATTTTTTTCAGAAAGAGGACAAAATTGACAAAATTTCAACAATTTTAGCTTTTAAAAATATAGAGCGCATGTTTGTTATCAAAATATTGATCCTGAACACACATGCGCTCGGTGACTTTTACTCAAAATATCGACGAAATATGTACATTTTTTGTAGAATTCATTAAAAACTGAAATTTACGTCATGTTTGTGACGTCATTACGTACATATGACGTCATTACTTATGAAAATATTCAGTGCTTGAGGTCAGCATATACTCCTCTGTTTAAGAACTTAATTAAATATACCTCCATCAAAGTTTGATTTGGGGGGCAAATATTGGTTATTACCGAATAAAGTTCTTTAAATTTTTTAAACTCAAATCTGACTGGAATTCAATATATAACGTGTAAAACGTGTAAAACGTTATTTTAGATTTAAATCACGTATAATTCTACTAAGGTTTACAAATACTGACAAGAACACATGCTAACCCGCAAAGAGAATAAAATGTTTCATGTCATTTTTAAATACACTACTAGATCAGTAATTTGTCAGATTATATTTATTAGTCTGCATATACTTGATTGTTAGACAGAACATTATCAAGCTTCATATTCGATGAAAAAGCGTAGAAAAAGACTTAATTAATTGACATCTTCCTTCTAGATTATATAGGGTTCTTTTTTATAATCTTGTAAATTATGTTCAGTTTATAGAGTATTCTCAGAGCACTATGCATGTAATTATCATACATTCATTAAGTTAATATGTTTTCATCAATTTGAATAAAATGTCAGTATTGATATGTTTTATAAAAAGGAATAACGCCGCTTATAACGAATCATTTCACAGTGTATAGAATTACAAGACAGAAAGTATTTTGACCCAATCAAAAGTATATTGCAACTGATCTCACCTCTGATTTTAGAGATTTGTGTTTCCTCTGCTGTTACTTTTGTTTAATTGAACTTTTGAGTATGTTTAATGTAGCTCATCTTTAAATTCCATTAATATCCTGACATCCCTACACTATCTCAGCCATGGCCCAAATGATAAAATGTGAACTTAATTGCAAATGAAATTCTTAAAATATCTTTGAATTGATGGATTTCTATTTTACGGACAATCGCACATCTTTTTAATACATATATACGATGTTTGTATGACGCAAGAGAGACATGTATGTTATTGACGTCGTTTAGCAAAATGAACGTCAGAACTGACGTTACTATCGATTAAACTCCACTTTTTATCATAATTTGCGATGTGTTACACGTAATCAGATATAAACAAGTTATATATTGTTAGAAAGATAAAGTTTTCAACTTTTTAGTCAGATACATATCAATTTATTTCAAGGTTCGGCGAAAATCGACCAATAACGTACTTTGTTCTTTATTCATTGCAAATACATTTAAGCAAAATTGATATTTCACGTCAACAAACATTTTTTTTTCAGCCAGAGAAGTGAGACAAGGCAAACAAACTATCTAATAATATCTGTTTACTGATTATTTGGCTACGACAGGATATATAAAATATTGAACGATTGGAAATCACAGGATTTTACCCATCAAAAGCTTAAATATTTATACCTTTTCAACTTTTTACACTATCATTCCCCACGATAAATTAAAGTTCAGGCTTTTCGATATCATTGGCAGCTGCTTTTTCGATAAAACTCTTGTAATCTCCATTCCTATGTCGATACGATATATCCAGGTGAACCTGAGATAAAAGATACCACAGAGTCTGACACATTTGTCTCATATTTGGATATTTTACTCGAAAAAGACGTTAATGGTAATTTTACAACCAAACTCTATGATTAACATGATGACTTTTCAATCGTCAACTTCCCTTGCTACTGCGGCAATATACCTTCATTACCTGTATAAGCAGTTAATGTATCTCACTTTATCTGATACGCCAGAGCATGCTCTATGTATGAACAATTTCTAAAACGAGATAAGCTATTGACAAACAAGTTGATAAAACAAGAATATCAGCGATCTCGTTTAAAATCATCATTACAGTAACCTAGTAAGTAAATACAATTTATCAATGATTGAAATGCTGACTGACGTTTTTCATACTAATTGTAAGTGCATTATTTATACACTGAATTGACGACGGATTTTTTCCGTTATTTCCTGATCATGACAAGGAGCACACGGCGGGTGTGACCGGTCAACAGGGGATGCTCACTCCTCCATGGCACCTGATCCAACCTTTGATGTTTTGGAGGTCCGTGTTTGCTCTGTTCTTATTTTGTATTGTTTTATGGACTATAAGATTGAATACTGTCAATACGCAGTAGGAGCAGATCCCAACTATAAGACTGAATACTGCCAATACACAGTAAGTGCAGAACAAACAAAGGCTGGATTGGATGCCATGGAGGAATGAGCATCCCCTGCCCACCAACCACACCCACCGAGTGGTTGATCGAGAAATAACGGAAAATCCGTCCTCATTCAGTGTGTAAGAAGGATATGGAGATAACGAAGAGTATTCAATCTTACGGTCGAAAATGTGTAAAGTTAACGCACGAAACACACCCAGACGAAATGAAATAGATAGCAAAGGCGACTTAAAAAGAGATATGAAATTAAAAAAGATGTAGAATTCTTACTGAAACTGAGCTTAACACAAAATGCTGCAAAAACAGGACAATATCATGAAACAATTCAGATTAGACAGAATAGAATTGTCGCTCGAGTTCAGTTAAGTTTTGCCCCTGTGATAAAAAAAAAATATTTTTATACAGAAGAGTGCATCATATACCGAAAAATTGTTCACTGTTTTATGATTGTCCTTCACAATGCATATTGGTAAAGTTAGACATATGTTAATGTTTCTTCAAAATTTATTTATTTCATAAATCACAAAAATGTTTGAGACGCGCTTTTTGATCTTCGGAGAATTGTCGATAAATACTCAGAACACAGTCTCTAGATGACAACTGCTTCAGTGTGGGATGGTATTCTATGGAGGTCAGTTTACTGGAGTACAGACGGCCGTCCTCTAGTGTCCGAGAGTCGGGATGTAAGTGGTATATCACCACAGCGGTTCCTGTTATAAAAATACATAATATGCTTCATGAAAGGAAAAAGAAACGCAGGCTAATCTTTTGAGGTGATTCAAATTCATTTTTTCTTTTTTCAGTATTCTTATATAACTTTTATAATCATTTTTAAAGAAAATGTAACCAAATTCCCATTTGAGTTTGTCTTTTAATTCATGAGTTATTGAAAACCATATGACGATACTCCCAAAAGTGAAAATCTCCTATTATCTTTAAAGTTTCCCCGCGCATCTGCCACACCTTTATTTCTCCTCTGCATGGAATTCATCAGAGTGTTTATCTTTCAAACCCTGGATATACTGGGCGTGGGTAACCACAACATAAAATTAGTCAAACGACGCGCACATGCACCACTGAGAGGGACACAACATAAAGTTGAACGGCTCAAAACCCAAATTATGCAATTGATTTCGTTTAGTTTTTGGGTGATTGTAATGATTATGATAGTCTACTGTAAAAGTAGTGGTTTTTGTGGTAGTAAGGTGACGATTAAACAGGTGGTGAGAGGAATAACACGACCTTAACGTGACTCTATTCACGTCAACGTCATCGTCACGGTTGGATGCATACCATTCAAGGCCCTCTCTGACGACGGGTAACACGTTTTATGGGGGAAATTTACAACAAAATGCCCAGTTACTCGTTACTGCCTTTGTTCTTACTAAGGCATTTCAAAAACTAGAGCCCATAGAATTTCCATAAACTGTATCCAAGATTTCAAAAAATCTATATTGTCTGCAAATATTAAAAAACAAAGTGTGTATCTCAGGTGCATCAAATTGTACAACAAGATTTGCTGACAAATTCGTCTTCATCAATTTTCACGTGTTTTGGGCTTTCTCAGCGCTTTTACTAAGTGACGTCATACATTTAATGGTTGAGTAATTCTGAACACTGATACTGAGGCATAGTACCTAAGTCATTCTCATCTGACCAACTTTCGTAATTTTCGGTCATGCGGTCAAGAAACCTTCGAATACATGTATTATGCTACCTTGCGTTTCTTTTTCTTACAGTATATATTTAATCTATAAATATTAGGCAGGTTATTTAACATTTAATATGAAACTTTCACCAAGATATTTGATTTTTTTTGTAAAAAAAAAAACCATTCAGAGAAATAGTATTTATCTTCTATATCTATTAAAATGATTTTGAAAATAGCAATACTTAAGGTCAAGCTCTAGTAAATAACTTTAGACTAATTTTTTGGTGCTAGATCAATTATGACGTCATAATCAATTTCAACTTTCTTTTTCCCGTACTTTACGGCTTTAGCAAAATTATGTAGAAAACAGGGTAGGCCCTATTTTCATGTCATTCAATTTGCAATCATATGAAAAGTAAACCGGATACCTATATTAAATTTGAAATTGATTTAAAGACGAGGCCATGAACATATTAATTACCGTTTTCTGAGAGACTGTAGGCAATCTGCATACATTTCCTTTGCCGTACACGAAAAAAACTCCAATGTTCATGACTGGTTTTCTTAATTTTTCATTGAAAATGACAGTTTTAAATACAGTTTTTCATCTTGTTTACCTACAAATTATGCCCCGAAAAACCTTATTTGACCAAGCTAAAGTTGTAAAGCATCAATAAAGGAATTGATTTCTCAAGTTTCATAAATCTGTAGGCACCTTTCATTTATCAGATCTTGACCTGAAGCAGCAATATATATTAGTATTTTATGTTTTATTCATAACATACTTCCCATATTCCTTATATATTCTACTGTGTCCTTTCTAATTTGCTGTGGTTCTCTGTCCCCTTCTAGTATGATGTTACGTTCGTTAAAATCCACGAAGACAAAAAAAACCTGTATTATATAGAAAATAAAGAAAGAATCAAATAAAAAAAATGAAAAATTGTTTCTTTTTAAATATCAAAGCTATTGTAATACCTCGGAATGAATTTGGTGTATTTGAGGTATGTCCCTGGAATTTTTCATAACAAGAGAGTCATAGCTGTCGATGAATTCTCTCATTAAATCCTCATGGGATCCTTTACAATTCTCAGTAAAACTTATGACGAGAGGAACTTTGCCTCCCCCACGAAAACGGTTGATTTCCATTCCGTTTTTCTTCTGAAACAGCAAAACTATTCATTAAGATATACCTTTGACAAATATCAAGGAAATCAATTGGAAAAACTAATATCATACTTGTAGATTATGTTGTTTATACTTCGATCTTAATTTCTGTTAAGGCGTAAAATATACAAATACATTACAGAGTTGTCTCTCCAGGTTATTATGACGATGTAGATAAACAGGATTATAATAACACACATCTGAAGGATGTCCACTACAAGATGAAATGAAAAATGAAAGCTATCACTGTGAAATAATTATAAAAGATATCCAAGCAACATTGTGTGAAATTTTTGTATTATATATGTCTGTATGTTTATATTACATGTATCTTAATCTTTTTGATTTGAAGTAATCGCTCTAAGCTACAAACTGCAATGAACTGTTTATGTGATTAAAACAATAAAATGTTTTCTTTAGTTGATGTCGCAGATTTTGCAGAAAAAATACATAACCCGCGTAAGCGGGTTATGTAAATATTTTCTGCAATAATTGCGACATTCAATCCCGTACTAACAACCAAAGAAAGACAATTAATTCTTTATATTTTCATCTGTTTGAATAATTATTTTAAAGTAGGATTAAAAAGATTAATTATTGTACTAATGATAAGTCCGTCTCTGTACGTTTCATTGATGGTACAGCCACTGATCAAGAAATACAGGTGATATGCCTTCTGTTGTTCATGCACTGCTCAAAGCAATGAGTTTCCATTAAGGATTGAATTTAATAGCTACCCATTTTATACGGTATAAACTGGGTTTGGGCAGTTTACGCTTTATAAACAGCGAAGCGGTATTTTTAAAAAGGCGTAAACAGTTCCAACCCACTTTATACCGTATAAAATGGGTAGCTATTAATTTCATTGCTTATAATTTAATTTTCATTCATTTGCTGTAAGAAAAAAAAGATGATTGTTCTAACAAAATTTGTACAAAATTTGAATGTAACGTCAGGCGGATTGATACGTTTTTGACGCAAGTCATTGTGACGTAGGCAACCCATTTTATACGATACAAAGTAAATTTTTTATCCAATCAAATATAGCGTTACAACCAGAATTAAATTATTAAGAAACAAGAAAACATTGATGTAACCATCAATTGTCGCCCGGGAAATATATAAAGTAAACAATGGAAAAGAGTCTTGATCATCAAACCGCTTCGATATGTGTGAAAAGGCATGCGTCTAATTGATGGAGACGATAGTCTCGAATATTTTGAAAACTTATAGTCGGATAAATATCAAACAAAAACGACACCATTTTAATTTTCAATTCGTCGAGTAAATGTTGGCTGTATAAGATATAAATTGAAGTTAGACACATGCATCACCTATATTCAAAAATGTATTTAATTTTCAATTTTAGAATATAAAACACGAACTGTGCTGAGTACGTTTTTATGCGAGAAGTAAAATTCGATGTTCTAAAAACAGGGACCTGCCGTTTTTTCGATAGCAAATGATAAGCAACTTTATATATCAAATATGAAAAACATATATATTTTTAAAGATTCACTGTATGGAAGTAAATATGTTATGTATCTCGTAATTTATAAAGGGAAAGAACATTCTGATTAACAATCTTTTCAATGTTTAGAAAACCTTTAATTCTTAATAACTACTCCCACTCCAATCCCCATACTCCAACACTTAAACTTATATGTATAGAGCAGCCCGGTCCTCCGGGCTGCAATAAAGGAGAAACTATTCAGAGGATATAAATATATAAATGTAAGGTCATGACCGCTCATGAAGATTCAGGCGGGAAATTAAGCTCTTGTATCCGCATTACTGACTTTTAGCACCCGATTCTCAGGGGGATTGAATGTCCGAAGTGCTGACATTGAGAAAATGCAGAATTCATAGTGTTTACAATTTGCAGATTAATCTAGCAGTGATTGACACTCTGTAGGTTAGGCAGTTCTTACTATATAGCGTAGAATTTGTGTGTTCAATTAGTTATTCATTCATTACTTGGATTAGGTGCAAAAGAGGAGCTAGTAAGCATTCCCCTTATGGCCGGTCATTTATAACTGGATATAATTATCGAGTAATTGAATAGTATAATTCATCATATCGCCAACAAATAGTCTATAATTAATATACACAGAGCAGTAGCGTGTACAACCGAATCGTGTCAATATTCTCCAGTATGAATTCAATAATCCTTTAATATAATAATATAACCGTTTAATAAACATTTTGTAATGGAATCTTACCACGGTCAGACGTGATTCCTCTGACCTCGTTCTCCTTGCTCTCCTTGTTTGACCTTTCCTCTTGTTGCTGAATCTTATCTCCGATATCAGAAATTTTTTTTGAAAAATGTTCGATTTTTTCAGAATTTTCGTCTTCATTTTTTTCAATTTTATGTATGCGATTCTCTAATTTAGGTATTTGTTGCATCGCACTTCTTTCTAACCCTCTAAGTTCATCATAAGCCGTCCACAATTCTCTAATTTTATTTTTAAATGTCCCAAAATCATTCTCAAGAAATTTTAGAGATTCAGTTAATGAATTTATTAAATTGAAAATCTTGTCAAATTGGCTTTCCATAGTTTCTTTTACAGTCTGAATTTCTTCCCTACAGTGTGCATATATCTCATTTTCTTTCACTACATACAAATCGAATAGCTTTTTTACTTCTTGTTTTAAAAGTGTCAGTTCCAAAGCTAAATTATTTAGTTTTATTTTCTCCGAATTTTGTAATTCAAATAATCTTGATTCTGGTGTAATGATAAATTCCTTGTTATCTTTTTCACTTGAATCTTTCTCTGATTTGGAAATGTATTCTTTGTCTACACTGGATAATTGTCCATCTTCCGACTCTTTTAATTCAGAGTCGCTTGAATTGAAATAAATGGGAGAAAGAAAGCCAATAAATAAAGGAATTATCAGAATGATCCAATATCGACTGCTTTTTTCACCTCTTCCCCCTCTTATAGGCATTTTTGTAAATTAATCTGGAAAACAAAAATGAATTTCATATTCGATAAAATATATAAATATCATGACCATTTGCATTTCCAGACTGAGAAATGTACTAATAAATAATACAATATTGTTATTTTACAAATTAGCGTTGAGAAATATGAAAGGTTTTTAAAGTTTTAATTATATTATGTAAAAAAAAAAAACAACAACAACAACAAAAAAAAAAAACAACAAAAAACAAAAACAAATGATTTACTCAGTATGAAATCATAAACACAATGATTATTTAAGGAATGAAGCTAATTTCAACTTATGTTATACGATATAACATAACTTGGGGCAGTTTACGCTTTATAAACCGCGAAGCGGTTTATAAAAATGCGTAAACTGCCCCAAGTTTTGTTATATCGTATAACATAAGTTGAAATTAGCTTCATTCCTTATAATTTAATTTCAGTATAGACAATAAAACAGTTTTTCCTCCAGAATAAGGCTTCAAATTGTGCATTATTTTAAAAGTAACGTCAAGCGGAGTAATACGTTTTTGACGTAACTCATTGTGACGTAGGCAAGTTATGTTATCCAAAATATTATATGTTCCTCTGAATGCTTCAGCCAGTGAAATAGCTTGATACAAGTGAAATTAAATTATATCAACTTATTAAGGAAAGTCCTCAAAATTATAAATTCCTATTTTATTTATGAATAAATACTTATTCATTTTGTATGTTTTATTTAAATATAACCATGCATGGTAACATTACAAAAAAGCCTTAAGACAAAAATATGACATTTTCAACTCTTCTCTATTGTTAACCTCCCTTCCACAATAATGGTGTTGTAATATGAAGATAACAAAAGATTAATTAATCTCTAAAGTCCAACTAAGCAATACAAATTTGGATCAGAACAAACAGGGACAACAAAATCCATCTCAAGAGGGATCAGCTACCATGGAAGAGAGAGCGAATGGTTCCACCTGCCATATGCTCCTTGTCGTGAGGAAAAAACCGTTGTCAATTCAATGCATAAATAATGGACTTACAGTCAGTATGAAAAACGTTAGTCAGTATTTGACTCAATGCTAAATTGTATTTGCTGACAAGGTCATTGTATCGACCCTAGAACCTACGAAATGATGACAGTTATCGACACTGCTGTGTTACAACGCAAAATTTAATAATTATGGATAGTTACAATTTTACGTTATTACATTTAGCGTCGAAATCAATGCAGAATGTAATAACGCAAAATGTTACAACACACTTTTTAGGATAATTTCCTTTAGCGTCTTTACATTTTTCGTCGATATCATCGCAAAATGTAATAACGCAAAATGTAATACACGATTTTTGGATTTTTACATTTTGCGTCGAGACTGAGCAAAAAGTAGCAGCGCAAAATGTAATAACACTTTTTGGCCCGCCAAAATTTAGTAAAATTTTTAAAAGAGTAGTCGCCGATAAAAAGGAAATAAAACAAAAGGAAAAATAGATATATGCAATTTCTTACAATTAATGAATTTCATTATATATATTGATTTAATTAGCTACAAATATCTTTAATCAGTTTTATAAATGTATTCAAATTATAGGCGCTGCAAATTAGAAATGTGCGTATGTAGGCGGGGTTAATTGGGGTATTGTCCAGTGTAATTTTGCTTTTTTTGTAGACAAATGCTATGAATCTAAAAATTACCTATTCATTTGTACTCGTAGATGTAAATATATATACTGACAGGCAAAAGAAACGCAACAAGCAGAAATCAACAAATGTTAGATTTTTATCTTAGGATTTTCAAAAGCGAATAAAGTAAGGCAAAACTCAATTTTCAAAACATCAGAGATTTGATAAAAATGTTAAATGTTCATTTGTTTACTTTACCAGGTAAAATATGACTGTCAGAACACCTCCTCCCAGCCATTCAAGTAAAACGTGCAAGACTGCCCTAAACAACAATTGCAGCTTGATTTCTACGATACAGTAGGTTCATTAATATCGAGATCTGAGCGAAGTTATTATTTAATGGCATTTTTAAATGCCCTTTTTTCAGATGATTAGGTCCTTGTGACAAACGACTAAAATATTTATTGTATATCTTAAAAATGCCTTTGAAGTAGCATATAAGAATTTGTTCATAGTTTATTAAGACAAATGACTTCCTACATATTCAATCAATGATTGGACAGATCGTGTTAGTGAAGGAAGGCAGATTGTTAAATATGATACTTGTTATATTGCCCAGTGATATATTAGCAAGTTTGAAAAGGGATGTGTTTTTAATTAAGCAATATGCTATCAAAGACCTCCAATTTACACTTTGAAAAATACTTGAATATTTCAACAATAATATAACTATCAAATACCTAAGATATATCGTTTACTTTTTGATCTACCCTCGTATACTCTGTCAAATAAACATTTACAATTTTGATTTTAGCGGAGCAACATTTGAAAAGGAATGAAATCATTCAGAGTGGGTTAGGAGATTTAATGAATAAAAAAACTTTTTCTATTTGCCCTTTTTGTCAAAATTACAATTTTACAGAGTAAAGAAAAAAATCAACATTAATAAATATTTTATACCATCTTTAAAATGACGTTTGGTGGTCCTCCCAACTCAGGGAAAAATTATTGGGTCCGTATTTATAGGTGAGAAAAAAATTCCTAAAATTTTAAACATATTCGTTGACGGAAGAAAAAAAAACATGTAATGGGATGTAAAAAAAATTGAGTCGGGCCATTTCTAGGCAGTAGATCGGGAGAGAGGGCAACCAAATATTTTTATAGCAAATTGTCTTATAAGGCTAGTACATGTTCCATCATATACTTAGTAATGCAAAATTTTTGAATCTTTGGCACTATTTTGAAAAACAAACATAGGATTTTTTTGGGGGGGGGGGGGTATAGCCTCTCATTTTTCTGCATGATAGACATAGCATATGCAATGGACTTTTCTTTGCAAACATTGTGCTTGCTTCTAAATTTCAAAGAAACAGCTCAATATATTTTATCAAGCTTCGTATGTTCATTGAGCGAGAGCTTACAATGTTGTCAACATAATGAGACATAATGCGTTTTTATGTCCAAACATTACTCCATACAATGTGTGGTTCATTGCAAACAATCTAGCTATTTATGTGAGGTGCCTGAAGGAAATCCTATAACTGCCTATTTTTTCTATCTAACTGCTAAACAAAATAGACACATGTACCAACTTTTCGAATGTAAGACATGTAATTACAATTTGTTTTTCATGCACCGCATATTGTTTAACATTTTCAAATTAAATGCTAAGCATCCTCCTTGCAGTGCCCCATTTGAAAATAACTTCTATCGCCACAGAAAAAAGACCCGCCTTAATCACATATGTTTAGGACATGTTTTATCTTTTTTCTTGAGTTTTAAAGAAACCAACAAATCATCAAGACTTGTTCCATGAAAAATAAAATATAATCATGGTAATAAACGCATCTATCCACAGCAGATATATGCACATGCCAACCACGTGCTCAGTGGAATAATATTAACGAGGAAACTCGAGCTGTAAACAGAACAGTTTTTCCCGATTTGCTGGAGTGGGGTTAAAATCGCGTTTTTTCATTAATCAGACGATGCGATGCAACAAATAAAAGTAGTAAGTAATATAACCTAATGATTATTACTTAGTAATTTCTTGTCTTGATGTTATTATGGTCGCATTTATTCTAAAATCATTGTTATTCGAACTCTGTGTGACAGAGGAATGGCGGACGAAATAAACACATGGCCTCAGGAAGACACCCATATGAAAAATCAAATTTTCAAGAATTATGGATAATGACAAGAAAAAAGCGAAACAAATGGTTGTAGCCATATTATCAATGAATCAAACTAACACTATATTCAATGCATTTTTCATCTCATGAATGCTGTAGCTGCGCAGTTCTAACATGATTAATTTCCTCCTTATTAAAACAAAATAAACTTAATTATTAACTGATTTTGGTCACTAACAGAAGGTAATTAGTGCATTAGCACTTTGAGTAACTTTGGGCTAGTTTAGTAGAGTATTAAGCGCATTCTTGGTATTTCTTATTTTACACCAGACTAGATCCAATATGGCTTGTACATCCCTCATAAGCCATTTTCAAGTAGCCTTAGCATCGTTGCGGGAAACGAAACAAGAGTTTATTTTTTGAAATATTGCTGCATTACTTTCGATGAACAGTAAAATATCCTTTAAACTCCATAATATTGCCAAATGTTTTGTTTAACATGCAATTTTTGATTTTTGTTAAGCAGACTCAAATTTGACTTCCGGTTATGGTATAGAAATCGTTCAACTGTTAAATTACCGATTTTTACAAACTTGATGATATTCATAATTTTCAAAATTCTTTACTTAACATAATTTTTTCCCCCTTAAGTAGGGTGTTGCATTTCTTTTGCGTGTCAGTATATAAGGAAGGGGTTTATTGACAATTGTAATTCCATACTGTTCCATGCAAATTACCAGCATTGCAGACAAGCAAAAACAAACCCCCTCTCTCCATCCAATAATAAAATGGATTGTTTCTGCATGTTCTTAGTAATACAATGATATACATACGAAGTGAACACTTCACCCTACCCCTGCCCTTCCTCGCTTGATCCAAGAACTTCTAATTTGTTTACCAATGTACACATGCCGAACATGCATATCAAAAGCTTTTAATGAACCTATGGGCAATCTATGGTAATTAAATAAATTATGTGTTATTGGTTAGATAATTAAGATTATCAAAAATATGCCAATCAAAGTTAAATTAATGCTTTATAATTCAGTACAGTGTATTCAATATAACTAAAGTCAGAGTCAGAAAAACGATATATTTAGATGTACTAGTTTTTATGTCTGTAAAAGCCCTAGCGTTGGTCTCAATGTTTTAGTTCTAAATATTTTGTACAGCGTGTTTCCTATGTTGGTTTCATGTATATTTTGAATAGATTTTATGATCTTTTTTTGTTAAACGCTATTAAAAAATATATTTTTATTTTGTTTTATTACATATTGCTTTATTTTATTTTGCGTTGTCTTCAGTGCAAAAATAAAATAATGCAAAATGTAACAACGAAAAACCACGTTAATATATTTTGCGTTGATCTCGCCGCAAAATGTAATAAGGCAAAATGTCAAAATGTAATATAAAAATCGTGTTATTATTTTGCGTTATTTCATTCTGCTTTGATCTCGACGCAAAAATGAAATAATCCAGGTTTATTACATTTGGCGTTTTTATTACATTTTGCGTTGTAACACTGCTGATATTCTTATTTCATCAATTGGTTTGTCAATGATTCACCTCGTTATATATAGAAATTGTTCATAGGTAGAGCATGCTCTTGCATATCGAATTAACTGAGATAATCTCCGTATGCAGATGATGAAGGAATATTGCTGCATAAGTAAGGGACGTTGACGATAGAAAAGTTTTTTCCTCTTTTCAAGAAGAAAAAAGATTGGACGAATTCTGCTTAAAGCTGAACACGATTCGTTAAAGGAATGTGTCTGCCCTTTTTTTTCCCGGAGAATCGCTTCACCTGCAAACCTCAATATAAAGGGCTGGACTTATACTCTCCTTTCAGTGTAATAGTCTACATCAGTATAGACGGACGTATGCTATACAGCACTCGGTATCGACAATCATAACGTGATACTTCGTCTAATGCAGTATTAAATAAGTAAGATATCAAAGAAACTGCACAGGTCACTGCAGTATGCACACAAAAACAAACACACGTAACTGCAATAAAATGTAAACAGAAAAAATGAAACGCCGATACCCGAGACAATGAAACTGCCAGGTATGACGAATCTGAAAAGTATACCCTAGTATAAATTTAAAGAATTGTAGTCCCGGGCCCCCTGCTTTCGGTTTCTTTGAAGATGAGATTGTCATTGAAAAGTAATAACCATGATTTACGTTTTTTAAAAGTATTATTAATTTAGCTTTTTAAAATGACATCTCAAAAAAAGGAGTATGTAATGAAAAGTCTTTCCACAAGGATAACGTATGTAAAGAATGGAAGCCCAAATCCTACACGTTCAGAAGATACGGCCAAGGTTAATAAAATTGATAAGTAGGTCAAACTACCAGGTAAAGGTCAAAGTGTCAAGAGTTTTGCTTTCAAATGAAAGGTTTTGTCACAAGCATTAAAGATTTAAAGTATGAAAGCATTAGCCCTAAAATTAATTTTTTTTTTGCCAAGCTTTGCTTTTTCAAAGAAGGTCAAACTCCAAGGTCAAGGTCAAAGGGTCAAAGTTCTGGTTATCCAATGAAGGGTCTTATCACAAGTATTACATGTGTGAAGTATGAAAGCCGTATCCCTTACCGTTCAAAAATTATGGCCAAGTTTAAAGTTTTTTCACAAATACGGAAATCTACAAGGTCAAAAGGTCAAGGTTGTTGATGTCCAAAGAAATGTCTTTGAACAAAGCATGCATATGTGAAGTATAAATGTCCTGATATCTACAGTTCAAAAGATATGCCCTAAGTAAAAGTTTAAAAATTCATGTGAAAGTGGGTCAAACTCCTATGTCAAGATCAAATTTGGTGTTACCAAAAGAAAGGTCTTGTCTCAAGGAATTCATATGCGAAATATGAAAGTCATAGCTTTATTTAATGAAAGGTTATGAGCAAGGGTAAAGTTTTTGCGGACAAACAGAGAGATAGACAGAGAGACAACCAGAGAGACAAACAAACACGACAAAAACTATATACCCCCGAAACTTCGTTTACGGGGGCATAAAAATGAGAAAATTTAATGAGGTGGAAAGACTCAAATGATCTGTGAACATTAAAAGTCTACTAGTTTTAAATCATATTTACATCACCTGTACTAACGTGTCCAGCAGGACTATAGATATAGGGTTAAGAAGAATATGAACATGATGGAGGATTATGTTTCATATAATGAAAACTCATAATTAAAACAACATACTCAATTTAAATAAAATCACAAAAACAAAGATGACTTCAGTACATTATTGTGAAACATATATTCAAAACTTTATTTTAGTTCAAAAAGACAGAATGTCAAGATATTTTCTTTACTTTTCAGCGGTATAACACTAGGGCAAGAATTATGGCAATGAGAATAGTTACAATGATCATAAACAGCAAATGAATATTGCTAATTTCTTTCAAATTGGCAGCCATTATGTAAAACCACTCGATGAAACTAATCGTTGAAAATCCAATATTCCGCTGAAAATCTGTACACTCAGCAATGGGATCCAATACCTATAAAAAGATGTCACAACTTTAAAACTAAGTAAAAACACACACTCACACACATCTATGTTCTGTATTCCACAATATACGTATAATTTAAGCAACATTCTTAATTGATTTGTTCTTTTGGAATCTATTCTTTTTTTATTTACTGTTTTCCTTGCTATAATTTTTTGTAGATTCTTTTGTTTGAATTAAACACAAAAAATAATTTTCCAAATGCACGTTAAAATTAGGGACCATAAACTGACATGAAAATTTTAGAATTACAAATCTAAGCATATAAAAACCCTTCTAATAAATGTAAGATAATTTGCCTGTATAAGGAACTTAAGCACCGGGGTGTCTAATTCAGGATAATGTGTCATATTTCTCTCTCTTATTTCTTTTATGTTGTCATCACAGTAGTTTGTGCAATGAAGAAAGTCCAGTTGAGACAATCCAAGAGTTGTTCTAAATAACATTTCGAGGTCTTCAGATACTCCTTTCTGTTCTTTCCGATCTTTGTTCGTTAATACACCAAATATTGGGATATCTGAATTAGCAAGAAAATAAAGATATATATATATATGTAAGTCAATATATTCATGTACATATATTATCATGAATAGTTATATCCTTTCTTAATCTTATAAAAAAATTAAAACAAATTAAGGAAATAAAAAATTCTACTCTTTTAAACACCAGAGTAAAGATCAAGTATGCGCTGGCTGTGAGAAAGATAAATCTTCATATATCACAATATCTTATGCATAATGATCAATTTTTTTGTGTAAAAATCACACCTCTTTTTCTGCGGAATACTGTTGATACAGCCTGCATAAGTTTTAGTGGTAAATTTGGATTTTCAGCTGAAGCAATAAAGATAACTCTGTCGATCTTCTTACATTCTGGCGTTTCGGGATACTTCTTATCCGTAAACCACTTTCCATGTTTTCTTATATTAAAATGCAAGAAAAATAAGTTTTGATAATTTATTGAAAATCATTTAAAGCTTTTATCATCAAAAAATTCAAAGCAACAAGAAAGGCACAGATACACAGTATTAACCTCATATCCTCTTCAACTACAACAAGAGGGACGTCGGACGGAATCCTTCCATAAAATAAAAGGTTAAGTAGCTCGATTGTGATTTCATCATTTGTATTCTGAATTCCTGCTATGTCAACAAAGTCTGGAAAATCATACTCTTGATACTCTTGATGTGATTTGTCTGCAGAAGACATGTATTTCTCTCTTGATATCCTAAAATAAAGAAAGATCACTCTTTAATTCCCAAATGAAACATATGGAGATAACAAATATTATTCAAGATTAAAAGTCCATAAAACAATACAAGATAGGAGAAGAGCAAACACGGACCTCCAAAACTTTGGAGATGGGATCAAGTGCTATGGAGGAGTGAGCATCCTCTGCTGACCGGTCATACCCGTAGTGTGCTCCTTGTCTTGATCGGGAAATAACAGAAAAATCCGTCGTCAATTCAGTGTATAAATAATGACATATAAATCAGTATGAAAACGTCCGTCAGCATTTGACTCAATGATAAATTGTATTTGCTGACGAGGTCATTGTATAGACCATAAATCTTACGATATGATGACGTGAAACGAGACATCTGATATTCTTGTTTCATCAAGTTGTTTGTAAATAACTAACCTCGATTTAGAAATTGTTCATACGTAGAGCATGCTGTTGCATATATAAAAATACATCAACCTCGTATGCAGGTGATAAAGGTATATTGCATAACCTAACGAAGCTAACGATAAAAAACATAATCAGAATAAGTTAGTCATTTTAACAAGAAAATGTAGCTTAAAGAGCCCCTTTATATTTAAAGTATTGTTTCCTATTCTAATATCCTCATATTTTGCCAGGAAAAAGAATTCAAAATTTAAAATAAAATGAAAATATCCCCTGGTGTTTAATCTATTTAATCGAATTTCTTGCGTAGAGGAAAGAAACCTTCCTTTTTGAATTAACAACAGCAACAGCAATGATATACATTGTATGCAGATTAAATTTCAAAAGAACGATTTTGGAGCATTATTAATTTTTTTGAATCGTATTTTCTTGAGAAAATAATGTTATTTTTAATGCATTACTCTACAATTTGTACTACTCCCACCCAAAACTTAACAAGTAAAAGAAAGGAACAAACCCAGAGAAATCGCATATAAATAAGAAATAAGAATTTAAAAAAACAAGAAAACCTTAATTATGACACGTTTATTGTATAACCTGGGCAACTAGTTATTAGAGGAAGGCATTCCATCTATGCTTTACCAAATCAAGCGAGGTGTGATAGCTTGTCCTTTTAAATTTCCTCCAAAATCTCCCGCCCTTGTCCATTGCCGGTAGTCTCCAGTTATGCTAGTGATCATGGTGTTAATGAAAGAGGACTTTCCAGCTCCTGGTGTTCCAATCACAGCCACAACAAGTGGTCTACTTGTCTTTTTTCCTATTCGCTCTTTTAATTCTTCAAGGAAAGTTAATCTCTGTTCTTCTTCTGAATTCATCATGAACTTTTCAAAGCACTACAAAAAGTAATTTTTACTTAAGTAAATTAAATAATAAGTTTATCTTATTTAGGACTTAAAAATACGATTTGCTGATGTTTATCTTTATCAAAAAAGGCCTTTGCAAACTTGAGGCTTTTGTTCAACCTGTGACATTAACTCCTATGCCCTCGATTTATTTTAGAAAGAGTACAAAAGAATCAAGTGTTGGAAGGCAACTCAATTAAATGACATTGACAAAAGAGCATATAGTAACATAATGAGGGAGAGTTGAGAGAAAAACATGTAGTCTAATTCTAGTTAAAACCGAAATAAATTGAATGGAAATGGTGTTTCACACTACTGCTGTATTTCGTTCAAGTCGAAAAGGAATCAATTAGAAATCTTTATTCGATAAACAAGGTCGAAATTAATGTACATTTTTTTTTAGATTGAGAACCACAAATAAAGATTTCTTTATTTCATATAGATATTAATGACTAAATTTCGATCTACTTTATATTAACATTAAACATTTCAGGGGATGCTCTGTGGCAACGCACTTTGATAAAAATATTCAATATTAAAATTGGGACAAAATCAACGTGCGTTAAGAGTCTACATCAATATATTTTACCATGCAGACACTTAACGCACTTTGAAAAAAAAAATCATATTTTAGTCATGGAAAGATTTCATTTGTTATTTATCTTTCAGAAAAGTAAGCCTTACCCTAACCTAAAAAATAAATTGATTTACTCCCACCGAAAAGAGGAGAAGACGGGTATAAGATCCCTCAGTCCAAATCTTTATCTTTCCAATACATAGGTGTCCGTAGCAAAGGGGGGAGGGGAGCAATAAACCTAAAAAGGGTAGGCTGCATTTTCAATGCTTGTGCGATGTATATATCTTTCCAAAATATTTAGGGGGGCTTAGCCCCTATCCCCTCCCCTGGCCCTTTGCCCAGTCTCGATGTCTATGCTATACTCAAAGCATTCATATAATTATGTGTTTACCTAACTGGTATGACGTTGAAAACTTTCAATTATAAATGAGTTAATTAAAACAGATGAAAACTAGAAATTTTTAAGTACAGTAAAACGTATGAGAGAGAAAGAATTTTCAAAGTTTTGAACAATCAATTTGGCCCCTTTTTATTATGATAAATGCTAAGTTGCTTGAAGCTGTCCTCTTTTAGTGCCCCTTATACACCTTTACGTCTACTTATCAAAGACTAGAATTTAAAAAAAAAGAAGAAACGAATTAATGAACTTAAACAATCGTCACTCTTTTTTCAAGACCCTTTAATTTTCCCTTTTATTTTATCAAAACCTTAAATATTTAAAACGTCAATATCTCAGGTCCTACAGTGACTTTATCATAAAAAGTTATCAAACCAGGATCTGTTATTTATCATACCGATTATTTGAAGGAATATTGATCGATCTTTACATTTTTTTCAAAGTGCGTTAATATGGTCGATATTAACGCACTTTGAAAAAAAAAATTTTTCAAAGTGCGTTAGCTTGGTCCCAAATTTTAACGCACTTTGAAAAAAATTTTCAAAGTGCGTAATTTTTCAAAGTGCGTTGTAACAATGCTCACTCATTCATGGCACCTGATCCTACCTCTGATTGTTTGGATGTTCATGTTTGATCTGCTCGTATTTTGTATTGTTAATGGACTTCTGATCTTCAATACTGTTTGTTATCTCCATATTAAATGCTTATACATTTACAATTATTTTACAAGATTTTATGGGTCTTTTTCGAAACAACAGTAGTGTATCCTCTTCCCATGAGAATTTCAATTAAATATACGTACACTCGTATAATATTTAGTAATTAGTTTTTTTCTATATATTCTGTGCCATCATGTAGGCTGTACGTAACAAATCTTGATATTTCATATCCTGCCAATTTATCCAAGACAATTTAATGTAGAAATTGTAGAATTATTACCATATGCTTTTCACTTACCGTCTGTCACCGTATCTTTTCTTTTATGTTTTTTCTTTAATGTCTCTATTTATGAAAAAAATCAGAGTTCTTACATTTCCATTTAAATGCTCAAAATACAAATTTAAAATTAACTTTTGGACATAATGTACTTACGCATATGCTTCCTTTTCCTGCTTATGTTCTTCAGAAACACGTTATCCTGCGAAAAGCGTAATTTATGCATTTATATTTACACACTTTTTAAAGAAACAAAATGAATAGCATAACACTAAAAATGTTTTGGTAATAAATAGAGAATGTGTCGTAATGATATAAGTGAAGAATAAAGTGTTTGTCTTTATGTGATTTACAACATCACTATGTTTGTTATTATGCATGTTGTTATATTTCTTCATCAGACATATAATGACATACAAATTCAAGTATCGTCTTAAAACAGGTAGAAGAAAAGATGTTCAATTTGATCATGTGTGAACAAATATTTGCTTGCATGCTTTTAAATGTTATTTAAATGTTTATAAGGCACTAAATATAACAGCACTATATCTCCTAAGCGTCGGATCAACTGTGAAGATACATGGTCATGGATGGAAATCTATATAACTAGAAGTAACCAACACACGAACAATACAATTTATCAAATTTTGGGACAATCAGTCGTGGAGTTTTGGAAGAAACTTTGCAACTGATGAGATAAATGCAGTTATTTGTTTGACAAGAGAAATTCCCCAGTATTTTGTAGCTGTGGCTGTAATGGGTTGTCAAATCTGTCAGAGTTTTGCCTCAGGTCAAGTTTTAAAACCTCTGTAAGGTATTGGGTTGCCCTGTCTGGTTCTTACTACCATGTCCTTTTAGTACCTCGGGTCGCTATATGCAGCCAATGCAGGTTCCCTAAAGAATTATTTCTTATATTTGAAGTTGAGGTCCACACCTTGTATTTTTTCCAAATATACGTCGACTATTGCTACCAAACTTATTCACTACAATAAACAGTTTTCAAATATCTGAAACTTAATGCTCCACAATGATGACGTATTTTATTCGATGACTATGGTCCTGTTTTATACGACATTACTGATGAGGTAAATATAATTCTTAATAAGGAACTTAAATTGCTTTTTTAAAGGTTCTAAATTCAGGGAACGCCATATTTTCTTATTGATTTACATATGTAATAAATGTAATGAATTCTGTTGAAGATTACGGAAAAATATGTATTAAAAATAAAAAAGACCTTGGAACTTTGTCAGAATCGATTTAAAGTATCAGGTGAATGTAAAAATATCGCATAAAGCGGTTAATAATAAAGAAAACAATTGTTTATTCTGCACAAAAAATTAAGGATCATCAAATTAAAACTGTTTTATTAAAGAAAACTAAATACAGTTTTAATTTTAGTATATTTTTATTCAAAATTTGAAAATATAACATTGGATGTGATAAATTGTTTGTACACAAGCTACAAATTGTTCATTCGCCATGATGGGGTAGATCTAAAAAAAATTTTTTCATCAGATCAAATTGCATCATTTAAATGATTGCCAGTATTTTGTATGACCTCCCTGCGAAGTCCCCCAACGCCGAATTTTGCTGCACATTGGCTTTCCAAAGCTAGCATGAGGGATCTGTTGCCATTCCTCCTGCAACTCCGTCTGAAGCTCCTGTCAATCTCATTGAAATACGTTGTGGAAGAGTGTTCCAGGCATGTTTAATTGATCCATATTGGTGAACGACATGGCCAGTCCATACGCTAAAATGTTTCACTTTCCAAGTACTTATTTTCGATATTTTAAAGCTGCCAATTAGCCATCATACTATGCGCAGGTACGATAAGGCTTCCCAGAAAATATTGCAGTGTAGTCTGTGCATGCACTTCTCTGAACTACAAATGTGTGACGTCATAATTGAAAATTAGGTCAAGGCACTGCAAACTTGAGTGTAATGAGGGGAAGAGTATCATAAATCTTACATTTTATTACATTTTATTCAAATCTGCATATAAATCTAGTTTAAAATAAGTGTTTAAATCATTTTTAAAATATGATATATCCGAATAATTAAGATAACTTTGTTTTATTACTCTTGTCTAAATGTCAGGGCGTTCAAAATACATACGAAATAAATGTTTGACATTTAACCTTTTTCACATTCGTGGAGAGGCATTTCATAATATATGTATATATGAACCCGGTGCAGATCTTTATTGAGGATTAATCTGAGATGTTTTGAAAAAATCTGTTAGAGGAGTCTCCTCTCTAACTGAATCTTGCTTGGAAAAAATGTATGATGGCTTTCTTTTAAAACAGATGACGATATTGAGCGGAAAGTACCCTCGGATTTGTCGGTAAGTTGAAGTTAATGTGAAATACTGAGTATTTGTACCAGAGTAAATGATTAATTACATGTAGTAGAACTTTTCCCAAACATATTTCGGGATCTTGAGGATGCAACAAGTTTATTTACATGACAAACTGTTATAAACACGTTGTTTTATAGTGCTGTGCCGAAGCGATTTATGTGAAGCACTTAAAAAAAGTAAGAATAAATGTCACGTGCAGATCTGTTTTGCAGCCAACACTTATGCCTGCCCAAATCATCATAGAACCTCCAATTAATTTGTCAGAAATGATACAATCGGCATATTTTTACACACAAGTCTTCTTGGAAGTCAAAATAAAATCGCAACCTTTCTGGGGAAAGAAAAGAACGCTAGTGACATTATTGCCCAATTTTCTGTATTCTGCTACCCATTTTATTCGATTTCTGCGATACTCTTATTTTAATTCAAGATGTACAACTGGTCGGCACCGATAAATATTTGCTTCATGAAGTCTGTTTTGAACTGTTTGAGGAGAAATATGTCTACCCGATCCTCTCTAAAGCCCAGTATTAAGCGTAAGAGCACTTTGGAAGACGTGCGTCTTGGCAAAATTGGCCAAATAACTACCATTACGGACTGTCGTACACTTGGAAGTCCCGATTTCAGCCTTTTTGATATTCTCCTGCCTGTAAATATTGTTCCATATGGGCTCATTACGCTTTGGGAAAAATAAAGTCTTAATTACTACAACGTGACGTTGCGTTTTGCAAGCTTCAGCCTAGTGCCCTGGTGCATTCGTACACACTCATGTGCCTCCTCAAAGCATCTAATCAGCAGTTCTGGCCAGATATACTGAAACTTTCTTATGTTGACTTAAGAAAACCCTCTTTGATGCTATCATTGTTTTACTTAGTTTTTACCGCACGCCACGTGTTTCCTTGACCAATTCGTATCAAAACTAATAAAATATATGTCACTAAAGCATCGAATCGTGTGGATGACTTGTTTCTTAGACAACCTACGCCTTGTTGTCCAATAAATTTGTTGGTATGAAAATATAACTCTTGTGTAAGAATATGATTCATAGCTAATTTTGCCCAGTGTACACCGCTCAATCAATATATACCTGTAACATTCGACGAAGTTAGTAACAATATTGTCTTTATTTGTATGGCTCATTATATAAATTATATTTTAAGGGAACTATGATTTAATTTTAACTTTGGCAATCCAACTTATGCCCATATACCCATTTCTAAGGAGGTAGTTCTTTGAAAACATTTGTAAGTTTTAAAAATCTTAATATTTAAATATCTAACATTTAAAATGAATCTAAACTAGTGCTAATTGTAACGGGAACCGTTACAGATGTTCCCCAAACGCTCCCCAACAACTTTTTGGTGCCATATTCCCTGTGAGCTTCATTAAATACGACAAATTCTGCGCATTTTTTACTTTAACAACGTTTTCCCAGAAGGATACCAATTATATTCGAATTTTGGCATTGCACCCGTGCGCATTTGAATGTCTGCACGTTATGATCATATCATCTAGTCTACACTATCTATAATTTTATTTTAAAATATTATATATAAAAGCATTCAGTCCAAACGTAATAAAAATCACTCATTCATGTGTATTTTTAACTTATACTCGTTCCAAATGCACGCATGTGCGTGCACGTGCATGATGACCATACCTTCTTTTAGGAGTCCCATACATTTATCTATGTTCTAAATCCCATCCTGTTTTGTTGAAAAACAAGGGAATTATTGCCATTTTAAGTTTCAGCCAATCAGATTGCAGCACACGTACATGCACGTGATTTCTTGAAATTTTTTGTATATCATATTGCAGGATATCCTAATGTATAACTATATTTTAAATTTCAAAGCATTTCGTCAAAAAACAAAGGGGATGCAGCCATTTAAATTTTCAGCCAATCAGATTGCAGCACACGTGCATGCTCGTGATTTCTTTAATTTTTTTGTATATCATTGCAGGGTATTCTATTGTATAACTATGTTTTAAATTTCAAAGCATTTCATCAAAAAACAAAGGAGATATAGTCTTTTAAAGTTTCAGCCAATCAGAATGCAGCACACGTGCATGCGCGTAATTTCTTTAATGTTTTTGATATCATATTGTAGAATATCTTAGTTCATGGCTATGTTTAAAATTTCAAAGCATTTCGTCAAAAAACAAAAGAGATATTGAGATTTTTGTTTCAGCCAATCAGAGCGAAGCTCACGTGCACGCGCGTGAGTTCGTGCTAACTTGATAGTGTCATGATATTAACACTATTAATATATCTTTATGTAATGAGTTTCAAAGCATTTCATCAAAAAATGTAACTACTACTATCAGTACTTTCAGTACTTTGATTTAAAAACCAAAGTGAAAAAGAATTTTCACTTTCCTCTGGTTTCCATGGCAATGATCGATTATTTCAAAATTTTAAATTCGAATCGCACAACTACAAATACTAAGCAATAAAATAAAAAAAAGTTTTATGAAGAATGTTCAAGGGACCAGAGAGAACACTCGCGGACAAAATTCGTCGCTTTTTGCAGGTTTCCATGGCAACGGTAGCCATTTTCAATTTGAATAACCACATGGCACAACTACAACCAGTGATACTCCTTTAAGGAAAGTTTCAGGAAGATTGTCCCAGCCATCTCCGAGAAAACGCCTGGACAAAAAAAAAACATGCGTACAATCGCAATATGTCGTTCCGACACTTCGTTCGGGACGACATAATAATAACTAGATGAGATCTCGTTGCGAGCAACGAGTAGGTATTCCGTTGAATTTCTCGATGAGATGTGATTTTGACTGAGATATTCATTAAAAGAGAATGACATTAAGTTTTCCTTCATTAAAGAATTAAGTACGTTAGTTATTATACGGAGGCCCAGTAATTTCTGTAATATAATATACAGGTTTGCCCAAATTTTAAATCTATGTACATGTACTAGATGATTGGTAGTTTTAGAATATGCGAAGCAAAATTTCCACACTCTGTCATTTAGACGTATAGAGCACGTTTAAAGATCCGTTTTTTTCCGGATTTTGCTAGTTTTTCCACTATTTTCGACAGATATTTCTAAAATTGAAGTAGTGCACACCCCTCGAGCAAAATAAAACACGTAAATTTCAAAACATTTTGATGAAAGACGGATGAAAACAGGGATAAGATTTTGCTCGAGGAATGTGCAGTATGTTTATTTTGACTTTACAGTACTATTTCCGGTGGCGCATTGAAAGTTCATTGAGAGGTGTATTTTTATTTATGTGAAATTATATGAACATAGTTCATAAAAAATGTTAATAAATTTCTAATCCATGCATCGGTAATATATTTATTTTTCATGTAAGTCTATTTGTCAATAAAAAATAGCATACAAACTTGAAAATACGAAAAAATAATAAGTCAAATGACGATGGGCCCTGCGATGTGTAGGGCCTGCATCTGACAAACATTTACAAAATAAGGATCAAGAACCAATGAAAACGCTTAATTAAAAAAAAATCAATTGATTAATCTTTTTAGCACAGAAGAAGAAAACAGGTTTGTATTTTATGCCAACGGTATAATTTTATTTTAAAAACTGAGAAAGTTCATATAGCTACCGTCGACAGATGTGAATAAATTACGTAATAATAACAAAGATGACGTCACAATAGATCCCGTTTGATTTTCTTATGATTTATTTTTTTTATTCAAAACACCCATGATATAAAATATAATCCTTTGCAAAATCTATTCAAATTAATCAATATTCTGAGGCCATATATTGCAGCATTCTTATATAAACACACATGTATATGTACGTTATGAATTCTATATGTACGATGAATTTTAAAATATATCATTCCCACAGTCAGATGGTTAATATAAAAAAAAAACGATACTCTGAAAACGTTGATCAGTATTTAATTTCACGCTCTATATTTGTTGTTGTTGCTTATTGCGCCTCTAGATAAACTTTGAATGCACCAGTCTATATTTTTAGAGGTGTTTACAATCCACGATGAATTAACAAAAAAGGCATATACTTCACCTGGTATTATTTTTATGAAATAAAGATTACTAGATAAACTAAAAATGACTGTCATTACAGAGCTGTACAACACATTTCAGACATATAGTTCCCTTTGTTATTAAAAAAATAAACGTTTAACAAACTTTGTTCTCGTTAATCCGTATCCATTTGTAAGTTTTCATCGTCATCTTGTAAAGGTATATTTTCAAGTATATTTATTCCTTGTAAACGAGTGTTGTGCAAAAAAGTTCAATTAAATTTAAATGCAATGTTCACAAAGTATTTGTATATTCGTTTAATCACGAAAATCCTTGCTTTCAAGCCATAAACGGCATGCAGACTAAATAAAATTAACCAGATCTTTCTATTTGTTTTGTTACCTTATACATATGTTATATAATATCGGAATTCCTGTAAATTACACAATTTAAATCAAACGCGTTTCATAGACACTCAGTATCACAGATTAAAAACAATAACCTATTTATTTATTTCCGGCTTTGATAAAAAATATCAGACACAGTTTAAAAGTCAATTTAACCTACAGAAACTTAGGGATATTTAAGTTCAAATTCGTGAAAAATATCAATTTGAACGTAGATAGCAAATATCATCTTAATCTACACTTCATCTCGTAATTTTTTTTAAGCTCAGATACGCCGTATTTAGCTTTAAAATTAAGCTCGACTTTACATTCTCAATCAAATTAAAATGACAACTTGTTCGTGTGAAGTTATGTTTCTAATCAGAAATATACAAAAAGAGATTTACAAGTGTTACATGTATATAACAGGCACGTAGCATCGTTTTTGAAAACGGGAAGGGGAGGGGGGCAGCCAGAGAATTTTTTTTACTCACCTGGAAAAGTTGACGAGCCAAAAAAAAAGCATTGCAAAAACTCGAAATTCCTATTTC